>CAUYQV010100231.1:0-29319 GCA_963574575.1 Galagoides demidoff | reverse complement strand
TCAAATGCTTTTTCTGCATCTATTGAGAGAATCATAAAGTCCTTATTTTTGCTTTATTGATACGGTGAGTTACATTTATGGATTTGCAAATGTTAAACCAGCCTTACATCCCTGGGGTGAATATAATTTTTTTTTTTTTTTTTGGTGCAGTTTTTGGCCAGGGCTGGGTTTGAACCCACCACCTCTGCACCTCTGGCATATGGGGCTGGTGCCCTACCCCTTTGAACCACAAGGGCCACCCCCCCCCTTTTTTTAAAATAGAGGTTTACTCTGTTGTCTCAGCTAGAGTGCAGTGGTATCATGATACTTCACTGCAGTCTCAGTCTTCTGGGTCAGTGATCTTCCTTTCTCAGCCTCCTGAGTAGCTAGGCCTACAGGCATATGCCATCAAGCCTGGTCAAATGTTTCTATTTTTAGTAGTGATGGGGCTTATCTTGAACTCTTGACCTTAAACAATCCTCCTGCCTCAGCCTCCCAGAATGCTAGGATTACAGGCATGAGCCACAGCACCTGGCCTATAATTCCAATCTTGCCTCTATCTCCTAAGGACTTAGCAGCCAGATTAGGATCCATACTCTCCTGGGATTCCTTATTCATAAATTGTCTCATAGGCCAGGCAGCTTCTTACCAGATATGGGACCCATTTGAATCTAAACTTCCATACTCAAAACAAAAATCTTTCCAGCTACACACCACTCTAATAACTGTTGGTCTTACTACTACTGGTTAATTTAAGTACTTTCACTGGTTTACAACTTGGAGGCCCAAATTCTTTTTTTTTTTTTTTTTTTTTTTTTTGAGACAGATCCTCAATCTATCCCCCTGGGTAGTGTGCCATGGCATCACAGCACACAGCAACCTCCAACTCCTGGGCTCAAGCGAGACTCCTGCCTCCGCCTCCCAAGCAGCTGGGACCACAGGCGCCCACCACAACGCCTAGCCATTTTTTAGTTGCAGCCATCATTGTTGTTTGGCGGGCCTGGGCTGGGGATTCGAACCCGCCACCTTAGGTGTATGTGGCTGGCACCTTAGCCACTTGAGCCACAGGCGCCAAGCCGGAGGCCCAAATTCTTCAGTAAGCCATTGTTCCAAAAAAATATAGCAAATGCAGAAGCTCACGTCAATTACAGTGGGTACACAAAGTGGAGAGCAAAGAATTATTTTTTGCTGTCATGCCTGATGTTGCCGCTGACATAGCAATTGAAAAGAATTCATATGGAATCTTGCTTGTCATTAGCAGAACTTTTGAGACCTAAGAGAACTCTATTCAGGACTACGGGAAGTGGAGAATATAACTCTATTCACAATAGTGCTTTATATTCAACAGCTAGACTAGCTTTCAATTGTGCTTTTCAGAATTAAGTGTGTCCTTGGGAATAAAAAAAGATTCACAGGCTTTGACAAGAATCCTCTCACTGGCTTCTAATGTCTGATCAGAGAGATAAAAATTATGAGGCATACTTTCTCATAAAACATCCAATATTGTCAGACTGATTTTTATGAGATAATTTCAGTGGCTTTAAAATGTAGAACTATCAAATTTTAAATGAAAATACTGGTCTCGTCCTTGCCCACACCCATATCAATGTTGCCTCTGTCGTGTTTCTGAATGCTCCAGAAGTCCCACTGTTTGAAACAAAAATCAAAATCTCACTTTCCCATTTCAGAATTCTTACAGAGTTTAAAATGTCTCAAAGGGGAGTTGAAGAATGAGGAGTTGTCCAGTAGAGTGACAATGGAAAACATCAGGTTGCAATTACAAGCTTTTAAAGTACAGGTCTATTTCAAGGATTTTTATCTGCTACAGACATCTCAAAATGTTCCCGGATTCTTAAAAATTATGTATAATTTCTCTCCGTTCTGTTCTTTTACATTTATCTCCCCAAATCTGTTATTGTAAAAACTGCCACCACGGACCTCTGCTTCCTATCTCAGAAGCACACTTTCATTTGTCACACTGTATCACTTTGTTCCTGTTCATGATTTAACACACCATTGAGTTTCATTCTCAGTCATGTGTCCCACTTTGATTATAAACAGGCTGCGAATGCAGTAAAGATAGTCTGAAGGATGAAGGGGAGAAATCTAGTCCGCATAATAATGGAAGAAATGGTATTATCCTATTAAAAAAAAAATCCACCAGCACTTTATTTTCAGGAAGATTCATTAGCGGTTTGGGAATTAACTGTTAAGATGTGGAGTCGGTGGGAGGAACACACCACACAATGGCCACAATGTCAAAAAAAAAGTCTTCCGATTCAAACCTAAGGGCACGTCTCTGGTTCTCTGATAATATGACCTACAAGAGAATTTTAATGAGCCAGGTTGAAGAGCCATAATACTGGTGATAAGATATCCCTTTGCCATCTCCATAGAAATGACAATATTAGCAGCAGTGGATGAAAGTGGCGGCTATGACGGACATGGCACCTGCTAGCTGTGACCGCACTGTAGCAGGGGGGTGGCTGGTGATGCTGGAGCTACAGATAACAGCAAGAGAGTTGCATTAACCTCTCACGAGAAAACTCGATCCACCTGAGACTCGGCCTTGCTGATGGAGAACCTCAGACCACCTGAGATGAGACAATCTCAGGCCTCGACTGGCCCGGCATTGTCAGAACATTCCATAATACTGAGAAGGTGAGAGACTACCACTTCCTAGGAATAATAAGGACTCTCGTGATGATAGTAGCTAACACACTGTGCTTGCTGTGTGCCAGGCACTGTTCTGAGGAATTCACGTATACGTCACTCACTCTTACTGATAGCCCTCTTTCTTCTAGAGCCCCCCAAACCAGGGCTTCTCAACCTGTGGGTAGTGACCCCTTTGTAACAATGAAAATACATCCTGCATATGGGATATTTACATTACGATTCATAACAGTAGCAAAATTACAGTTATGAAGTAGCACTGAAAATAATATGGTTGGGGGTCACCACAACATGAGGAAGCGTATAAGAGGGTCGTGGCCTGAGGAGGCGTTAGGAAGTTGAGAACCACTGTCCCAAATGCATCTATTAGCCACAGTCAGCTTCTCAAGCCTAGGAGGGCAGCGAGGAGTGGGGGAGTAGACTTACCATGGTTCTTTCCTCCTCCAAATCTACCCTGTCTGTTAAATTCTGAAAATTGATAAGAAAACTATTTTTCTTTGATTTATTCTCTCTGTATCCCGAATAAGGAAGTAGATTCCATTTGGGAATGGTATCGCTGAGTTCCAGTAGAGAACAAGTAAGGTGAAGGAGTGGCTCCGGGCAGTCAAGGCTTATGGGACACAGGCTTTATGGGTCAGTGCTTTTTTCCAGAAGAGCAACAGAGTTAGATGGCATCTATAAAAGGATAAGGGCAAATCATGCTTCTAGGACCATAGGTAGAGTTTTCACCAGTAGCTGACCATTTCTGCTTCTATTCCTATCTTAGAAAAAAACTTCCCTTTTTATTTTGTTAAGCAGGCCCAGGCCAGGTTTGACTCCGCCATGCCTGATGCCCAGGGTGGGCGCTCTAACCACTGAGCAACAGGCACACAGCCAGAACTTTTCTTTGTAAAGTGAAGTTTTTCCCATGGGATCCTGGGCAATTATACAATTGCTATTTAGTAAAGTGTGACCCATAGTATACTTTGCCAAAAAGGGCAAGTGAAAGCTTCGTATTTTATGATTTTGATGCAAGATAGGTAATTACCTCTCTGGTATTTGACACTTCAAAAGAAAGGTCAAAACCCCTCACTCCACAAAGTGGTAAAAATGAGTCTCCCTTTTACAGTCTGCTAAGCCTTGTCCTGGCCCAGTATCTACCTAACAATCCCTTGGTGGCAGTGACCTCCTTCTGCCTCTCAGTTATGAGCCATTTGGACCCAGCAAGGCCTTTGGAGTATAGTTAATTTCACCCCGACCAGTATTCCTGTTCTGAGAAGTGATAGTGACCAGGATCACCCCTCTGCTCCACTAAGACTAGCAATGGTGGGTCCCAGCGAAGGCTGAGACTTTGTAGGCCCCATCCACTTTAGGGAGGGGAGTTTGGCAGCATTTAACAAAGACAACAAGCAGTGGCACACAGAGCATGGACACCGTGTCAACAAGGCACAGAGCTTTCCCAAGTGGTGGGAGCCACCCAGGAGAGCCATTAGTAAGCTGAGAGCAGCGTAAAGGCATTTTGCTATGCCCCTCATGGTCCCAACCACACACCATGCTCACTGTGCCAGTTGTCCTATTTTCTTTTAATTGGTCTTTCCTCTGATTCGGTTCTGAGAAATTCTTTCTCAGGAGAGTGACTGTGAAGTCCAGCCCTGCCTGAAGGGGCTCTGACAGAGGTGATCGTGGATGTTTGCAGTGTGTCTCTCGTGGTATATATCTTTATCCTGGTCCCGTGCTTAAGTGTCTGACCTAGAACCAGGTTGCTCTGTCACAGGAAACTTGTTTATATGGCAGATGCCCTTGTGGCTTCTGTCTGCCTGTGTCTAGTTTATTCCTACCACCACAGCCACACTCTCGGAGTGCCCTGAATGTGGCGTGAGTTAGGTTCAGGTGTGTGGATCAGGTGAGACACAAAGGAGGCAGCAAAAACAAAGTAAATACGTGAAATAAAAGAAGTATTTTATTACGCACAGATCCGTGAGAGAACAGCAGCACCTACAAGGGTCAATGCGAAGTCCAGAGATGGGAGGAAGAGAAAGAGAGAGGCCAATAAGACAGGCACTTGCAATCCCATTTCTGTATTCACTAGGTATTTTTTTTGAGAAATGAAAAGAATCATTACTCCAACTTTAAGGCTGGTGGAGAAAACAACAGAGGCAGAGATGACCGGCATCTGGTTAAATATGGAATGTATTATGGATGTTCTGAGGAAGGAGATGCGGAAGGTTTGAATGGGTAAAGTGAAAGTAGCATCAAAAATAGTGAGAAATTTTATTGGGGACATGAATAACACTAGATACCCGGCAGAAGCCCTGCCATGTCCCAGAGACTCGCCAGAGGCTGGCTAGATTTAATGGAATGGCTATTTTGGAGAGGATTTCAAGCCTTGCGTCAAAATGGAACGGGGGCAGCAAATGGACTTTTCAGTCTCTCTAAATCATACCCCCAGCCCCACATGGATGACAGGTAAATAAAGGGACACGGATAGGGACACTCCTTTAGATCAGCCATTTATTTAGCAAATACTTAACTAGACAAAATGAATAAACTTAGGTCCCAGTTTCAAGAACCTCATATCATATTTTGACCATCACATTTTATTTTGTTTCATTTTCATGAAAGAATGTAGCTGAGAAGTAGCTCCTAACCAGGTCTCCAGCGTGACCAAATTACTGTGCTCTGAAACAGGCAGTGCCTTGGCTAAATTATAACTGAGCTCCTTTGAGCTCTGAAGACCTGTGACCCAACCACAATCTGAACGGTTTATAAGAGTATACCCAAAAGATGATTACGATAATTGCATTTACTGTAAAAACAGGTACATCCTGTCAAAACACATTTAATTCTGAGTCCTAGTCCAGCCATCTTGTATCCCTTCCAAAACAGAGAAAATAACATTCCGGCTCCCATCAGCTCAGCAATGAAGATAGTGAATTAAACCAGAACAGTGAGCAAGACAGAAAAGACAGTTTCAGGGAGCTCTCATTTAAAATGGAAATGAGATGTTAAGCTGATGACAAGGGGAGGAAAATTAGTTCAAAAGACAACATTTGAGTTATGATAGCTCCGATGTGGTACCATAATGACAGACTTCTAACCCATGATTAATTTAACCAGTCACATGAGTCAACCTGCCAGTTATGTCAAAATGAGTTGGCCTGAACAATGAATTCTGAAAATAGTTCCGGCAGATGTGAGAGAAGTGAGGAAGGGGGTGGAGAGAAGGGGGAGGGGAGGAGAGATTAGTTGAGAGAAAGGTGGGCCCTGGGTGAGAAGCAGAATTCTATTCAAATGCCAATCCACTGGCATTACTTCAGCACCATGAACTCTTTGACACAGGCTCAATTCAACATGCCTCATAAAGGAAGAAGGACTTCTAACTCTCACGAAGACATTGCTTGTTCAAATTTGGAACCAGTCCTTTATAAATGTAAAATTAGCAGTCACCTATCTATATGGTGTGATTTAAAAGATACTGGAAGGTCCATTTGCCCCTCAAGTTTTGCATTTCCAGACTGACACGGGGCTGAAATCGCTATTATAATCCTTCCATTCTCTGAAAGATCTCTAGAAAAATGTAAATGTTAGTAATTCTGCCTAGTACCAACTGCCAGACCACCTTGTTACCTATTTGCCTCAGTGTCCTTCTACTGAGGGTGGCTGAGGCTTCCCCACTTGACTAAGCTAACTCTGTGAATTTGTAAAGCCTACAGATTCCAGCTGGTCTGCAAACGCTTAACAAGAGAGCATGCATGTTGTTAAATATATCGCTCTTAGAGACCTAAGTAAAACAAGTTCCCAGTCTTCCTAGCTCTTTTAAAAATTAGAGGGGCCAGGCATAGATCACATCCATAATCCCTGAACTTTGGGACGCTAAGGTAGAAGGACTGCTTGAGGCCAGAAGTTTGGTAACAGGCTAGGCAACAAAAAAAAAAATTTTTTTTTTCAATACCCAGGGATGGTGGCATGCACCTGTAGACCCAGCTACTTGGGAAGCTGAGGCAAGAGGATCACTTGAGCCCAGAAGTTTGAGGTTACACTGAGTTATGATTGTACCACTGCACTTCAGCCTGGGCAACAAAGCAAGACTTTGTCTCAAAAAAAAAAAAAAAAAAGTCAAAGGTAAAATTGTGAATAATCAAGTCTTTACAGCAATTAAAAGGAAGGAACCACAACTACATGTAAAAACATGGGTGACTGCCACAAATAAATATTATGAAAAGAAACCAGAAATAAGGAGAGTATACAGTATACAACTTCATTAATATAAAGTTCAAAAATAGGCAAAACTAAACTATAGCACTGAAAAGGAAGATAGTCATTATCTTTGGAAAGGAAAAACATAGTAATTGGGAGGGGACAAAGGGAGACTTCTAGTGTGCTGGCAATGTTCTATCTCTTGAACCAGGTGATGTTACCCAGGTACCCGCTTCGTTGTAATTTATTGATAATTCATTTGTGTTTGATGTACTATTTTTTTTTTTTTGAGACAGTCTCAAGCTGTCACCCTGGGTAGAGTGCTGTGACATCATAGCTCTCAGCAGCCTCCAACTCTTGGGATCAAGTGATCCTCCTGCCTCAGTTTTTCTATGTCTCACTTTTGCTCAGGCTGGTCTCACACTCATGAGCTCAAGCAATCCACCTGCCTCGGCCTCTCAGAGTGCTAGGATTACAGGCGTGAGCCACTGCACCTAGCCTTGATGTCCTATTCTTTGCTTGTAATGTACTTCCACTTAAAATAACTTTTAAGTCACTTACATATATGAAATCTCAATCCCCAAATAGCCAAAACAATCTAAAAAACCAAAGTTGGAGGGCTCATACTTCCTGATTTCAGAACTGACTACAGAATTACAGTAAGCAAAACAATATGGTACTGGCATAAAAATCGACACAGAGACCAGTAGAATGGAAAAGAAATCCCGGAAACAAACTTTCGCCTATACCGGGGGAGGGGGTCCTCAAAAAAATTATATACATTTTAAGAGATGTTATCTATGTATTTCTTTTCAAAGTTAAGTTGAATTAAGGTGGCAATGTTAGGATGACATTCACGCAAAAGGAAGTATTAATTAAATGAATGCTAGCATCTCCATTCAGCAGGCGGGAGAGTGAAAGAGAAGGGCAGAAGCACGGTTGTTGTTCAAGGAGTGCAAGACCATTTCGAAATGGTATTTGAAATTCAAGAACATTGTGGAAGTACAATGATAATGGAGGCATGAGTATGCAACAGAACCTCCACCACACTTGACACCTGAGCACATTTATAATGAGTGTCAGACACATTGTACTGTGTATGATGTGCACAGGGGAACGTCCAGGAGGTCCTGACAGCCACAAGTCCTGCTTCTGCTTCTTCTGGATGCTGATGGTAACCACGTTGATTACTGATGTAATTGCACAAGTCTAACATGACTCGTATTTATCTTTTGTTACTGATATATATTGAATATTACAATTTTAATACAGTCTTTTCTTGATTGAAATGTGTATACATTTTTTGGCACCCTCTGTATGGGCAAACGATTTTCTGCAAAGATGCCAAGACCATTTAATGGTGAAAGAAAAGTCTTTTCAACAAAATGGTGTTGGGAAAACTGGATATTCACACGCAAAACAAAAAAGTAGTTGGAGGCTCTGCACCTGTAGCACAGTGGTTACGGCGCCAGCCACATACACCGAGGCTGGTGGGTTGGAACCCAGCCCAGGGCAGCTAAACAACAATGACAACGGCAACCAAAAAATAGCTGGTCATTGTGGCGGGTACCTGTAGTCCCAGCCACTTGGGAGGCTGAGGCAAGAGAATTGCTTAAGCCCAAAAGTTTGAGGTTGCGGTGAGCTGTGACAACATGGTACTCTACGGAGGGTGACATAATAAAACTCTGTCTGAAAAAAAAGAAAAAAGTAGTTGGACTCTTACTTTAGACCATATACAAAAATTATCTCAAAATGGATCAAAGATCTAAATACAAGAGATAAAATTACAAAACTCATGGAAGGAAAATATATGACACAGGATGTCAGAATGATTTCTTAGATACGATTCCAAAAGCACAGGCAACAACTAAAGAACAGATTAAGCTGGCTCAAAATTTAAAACTTCTGTGCATCAAAGAACATAACCAACAAAGTGGAAAAGACAACCCAAAGAATGCGAGAAAATATTTGCATGTCATATATCTAATAGGAATTGATATCCAGAATATATAATGAACTTCCACACACACACAAAAAGCATTTTTTAAAAAATGGGCAAAGGGTTTAAATAGACACTTCTCCAAAGAAGATAAATGGACAAAGTATCTCAAAAATGGAAGAAAAAGTATCCAATGTACTCGGCCCTACTATGAAACAAATTTATAGCTTTCATATGAAAGCTATAAGCCAATTATAGCCCAAGAATATGGGGAATGGGGAAAGGGAGGGGAGTGGGGGGGAGAAAGGATGGAAGGAGAGCGACTGGTGGGACCACACCTATGGTTCATCTTACAAGGGTACATGTGAATCTTTCTAAATGTAGAATATAAATGTCTTAACACTATAACTAAGAGGATGCCATGAAGGTTATGTTAACCAGTTTGATGAAAGTATTTCAAATTGTATATAAAACCAGCACACTGTACCCCATGACTGCATTAATGTAGACAGCTATGATTTAATAAAAAAAGAACTTATGATTCCAGAAAAAATTATTTACAGAGAATTGAAAAGGTAAATAGCCAATGAGCATCCAGATTATATCCAAATTCTTAAGTTTGAGCAATGAGAAAATTCTATTCCTATTGCTAGTTTATAACTCACACCATTAGTGCTCATGGCTATCCTACTTAGACATTCTTTTTTAAAATTTTTCTTACATATACATGTGTTTATTGGGTTTCCACTTTTGCCTTCATGACTCTCCTATCTAGACATTCTAACCCTCTAAATGTCCCACACAGACTAAAGCAACCAAATGCAAAAAGAAGCAAACAAGGAGAAGGCAAAGTAAGAAGAAAATCTGATTCTAATTCTTGCCTCCGACATCGTCCTAAGACATGATTATGCTTTCAGATGTTTCCTTTTCGAATCCAGACATATTAAGTGATTTGCACTTGATCACCCTAGACACTGGCCCCTGGGGAGAAAGAAGACTGGGAAAATGGCTTCCCTCCAACTTACCTCTTCCAAGAGCAATTCCAACAGGGTGGCTGGTGGAGTTTCAGCAAGAAGTAGGTTTTACTTGACTCACTTCCCTTTCCTCCCTTCCCCACATCCTCAGGTTCACTTCAGAAAATGTAGAGTACAACATGACTTCTTTTTGAAGTGGTTATGAAGAAAATTTGTAGAAGGCCTTGGATCTAGTTCCAAAGTAGCTATTTGAGAGCCATGTGAATTGGGGCAAAGATCCCTAGGACTCAGTTTCCCCACCCCAGGAAAAGTGGAACCACCTGACAGCTCCCCAGTGTCTTGTCCAGCTCTAACATTCCTCGGCTCTGATTTGCTGTCCATAAATATTTAGCAAGTTTTTCCGAGAACTCACTTGTTTGCAGAACTATAACCTTCTAGAAGAGTAAAAAAAAAAAAAAAAAATGAAAGAAAACAGAGATACCAGCTTTATACTCTCTATACTTTAGATATAAGTTTTGAGTGGTCTTTGGTTATCTCTTCTTAATAAATAAAAATCTTTAGAGGCAATTATCAATTAAAATTAATTATTGAACTCTTTTAGAGTTAATTATGAAAGAAACATATTGGCACTAAGTACTTGCTAATTCCAAGATGACTGAGGTTTTAAATATTTAACTTGTAAATATTGTGATTCAGACAAACATAAGTTAATGAACAAGGAAGTTGAGGAGATTAAAACCCGGGAACAGCATGCTACGACGGGTCACGTAAGCCTTGTGCAACCTCGTGAGCACATATTCACTGCTGGGGATGAGAGATTTCAGTAAAGGATGCACAGCTTTGTGTGGGGGTGGCCCGCTTCGTCCCTCTGCCTTCCATCCTTTGTTCCTCCCTTCACTCTTTTCAGTATTGTCTGCCTCTCTTTGGAGAGGGTCCTCCAAAGAGCCACAGGCCCTTTGTCACTGCATTGAACCGGAGCTGGAGCGTCCAGGTAGGGACTTTAGTTGCCTGAGTACCACAAGAATCTCAGATGGAGTTCAGCTGTCATCTGTCCCTGTCAGTTCCAAATTTACCCATCGTTGCCTTCTCTTGGAGAACGTAGAGAGCCCCTGAAGTATTTTTCCTTTGGCATCTGTGCGAGAAGGCCTTGGAGAGACATTGCTGGAGGAAGGGTTTTCCTTTCTGGTCTGGTGGCTCCCTCGTCTCTTGCACCTGCAGAACCTTTCTAGCACCTGGTTTCTGGTGGCACCGAGGGTTTCCCTGGTGTCTCACACCTGCAGCAAGGGTGGTTTCCCCAGCCCTAAGCTCCCCAGGGAACATGGTACCCCAGCATCTAGGGGCCAGCAGCTTATCCCCAACCCCTCCCCTCATACACACCAAGGCAATCTTATAATCTTGTGAGTGGTGGCTTGTGTCACAGGGACACCACCCTATAAACAGCTTTCCCTGGCACTCTAATGGGGAGATTTCCAGCAATTTTTTCTGGCACAGCAACTTCCCTGCCTTCCAGTGAGCCTTAGCCTTACCCTCTCAAAAAATCTGCCCTTTCTATATTTCTTAGAGTTCTATTTATCTGGTAGTAGCCACCTCCCATTTTTCCAATCTTATCTTATAGTTAATAATTCTTTGCATTAAGCTTTTCTTATTTAAATTACTGTGTGGTTTCTTTCCTTTAATTGGACCCTGACAGATATACATTCCAAGGTGAAAATCTCCATATATTTGTAGAAAGATTGAGAGAAAGAGGAAGAGATTTTGAGCTGAAACAAATATAGTGAAGTTCACTGTTCATTCATTAATGCTGGATGGTTAGTTTGGGTATGCATTATAAGGCCTCTTTGATCTCACCTGACTGCATATTCATTTGCTAAGGCTACCATAACAATAGTCCACAGACTCAGGTGGCTTAAACAACAGAACTCTGTTTTCTTACAGTTCTGGAGGGTGGACATCCAAGGTCAATGTTTCTCCTGAGCCCTCTTTCCCTGGCTTGCTGGTGGCCACCTCCCACCATGTCCTCCCATGGCCTTCTCGGTGTGTGTTCCTAACGTCTCTCTGTGTACCCAAATTTCCTTTTCTTAGAATGACCACTCAGATTGAATTAGAAGTAATTGTTATGGCCTCACTCTAACCTGATCACCTCTTTAAAGGCTTTATCTCCTAATATAGTCACATTCTGAGGTACTAGGTGTTGGGGCTTCAATATATGAATGTTGAGGGACACAGTTGCCCATATTATACCGTGTTTCCCTGAAAATAAGACACCATCTTATATTTATTTTTTCTCAAGAAGACACACTAGGGCTTATTTTCAGGGGATGTCTTCCCTCTCCGTGCCGAAATGCATGGCGTGGCTATGCAGCATAGCTGCATCACTAGGTCTTATTATCGGGATAGGGTTTATATTTAACAAATGCATAGAAATCCTGATAGGGCTTATTTGGGGGGTAGATCTTATTTGGGGGGAAACACGGTACTGGTTTTTATTTTCTAACTTTGGTATTAAATACCATGTAGAAGTAGCTCATGGCAGTAAGATCATCAGACTTGGCTTTGAAAGACCCAATTGGGGCCCAACATTCCACTCTTTACCAAGTGGGCAGATCGTTGAACTTGTTGAGTCTCAGTTTTCTCATCAGTTAAAGGGGCTTAATGGGACATAATAGGGATTCACTGAGATCACACAGATGAAAATGCTTTTGAACCTACAGAGAACATTATAAAAAGTGAGGTATTCCTTGGTGAGGGTATAAAATCACACATTAAAAAAAAAACTCTCCCATTACATTCAATTTGATATTCATTAAAAAGCATCGCCAACCTATTAAACAGCTGTTAAGTAGACATGCTTTGTATAGCCAGAAAATCACTTTTGTTTATTAGGCAAAGGAAAAATTTCTCTGGCGTCACAACTGTCTCTGTATATGCCAGACAATCTTAATCAAGCCCAAATTGGGGATTAATTATTGTATCATCTCCTTTATTTCCTCATCCTCTGAAGAAACAATAAGTCATATATCTCAAGCCTTACAAATTTACGTAATTGACTTAGCCCTAATTTTTGGAAAAGATAGAAACTACATGATGTTTAGAATGCTGGCAACAAATTTTTTTGGCAATTACAATATTCACTAATGGAGGGAGAGGAAAGAAACTGTAACTTGCTGTTCATTTTACCCGATATTACGACATCCCCATCCTCCTCCACCCCATCCTAAGTAATTCGGTGCTCGTGGTCATCCTGCACAGTGGGAAGCCAAGGCACCAAATATTGTTTTGTTCAGGTCCTGAAGGGAAAGGAAATTCTCATTGGCTGAGTTTTACATACAAGGCACATTGTACATTTCATTTAATCTTCACAATAACCCTTGGAATCAAGTATTATTATTAAACCATCTTACAGATAAGGAAAAGGAGGTCCACAGAGAGTAAATAACGTGTCCAGAGTCAGGTGGCTAATAAATAGTAGATTAGAGAGTCGAACTCAGACCTGCCTGATTCTGCTACTGTGGGTCTTATCAAATCCTTTGATAGCTGGAATTTATTCACAATGGCCTCTATTTAATTGTGCTATTAGTAGTATAATTGTCATTGGACACGAAGCAATTAGCAGTTGATTCTAACAGAGCTTGAATTAATAAAATTCTCTAGAGGTTAGTTCTACGAGCGTTCCCAGGTTACATCACCAATATGAAAAGTTAAGTACTGAATCAAAAAAAAATTATTTTGGCAACTATTCAACCATATTCTATGATAGCACCAGTTGGCCACTGGCCTCCTGTGCATATCTAGGCATTATCTACAGTGATATTTGTTCTGTTGCCTTTTCAGTTTTCCCTTGCCATCTGTGTATGTGTTAACGTAATCTGCAGAGCAAGCTATGTTCACATATTTGTCTAGCAAAGGAAAGTGCACGTACGATAACCATTTATTTTCCTTCTTAATTTTTATATCAGATTCAGCAGCAGAGAAATAGCATGGGATTATTATTATTATGTTAATTTAGACTCTTTCTAGTTTGTGCTAGATCAAGGTTTGGAATTTAGCCTTCCATAAGCTTCGTTTTGAAATCTTGTTGGAACAATCCGGAAGGCTGATTTTATTTCACAAGGAAAACAGGGGGAAAAATCAAATCCAACTTCACTGACATGGAAGAGGGATGTCAGGAGGCTCAGAGACGAGCTGGATGAGACCTCTGCTGCTTCAATAACGGGAGGGAGGGAACAACGTCGGTGATGCAGGACCATTAAAGGGCAGCTGTTTCCCCGTGAGGTGTCACTCTTGGAGTTCCTGCTTTACGGGGCTTTGCAGTTCAGTTATTTTAGTATTGGACGTCACTCCCTGGTGACTAAGTTCCTTGGGATCAGGAAATGTTTTACGTAGCCTTATAGCCTATTCTTCATCTCAACTGCCTTGACGTGGACCATGGTCACCTGGACTTGAACTACCACAGTGGCTTCTAGGAGAGCTCCCCGCCTCTGGTCTCCTCAGTGTGACCTGTGCTTGCTACAGCGTGACGTAGTCCTGAAACTTCCCCCTGGGATGCCGGGTTGTTCCCCAGATGCCACTGGACTTCACCACTGACAGTGAAGACCTTACAAACTGTGACCCCAAACAAACACTTTACTAACCATGTTCCCCACCGTCTCTGCTCTTTCCCTGACCTGACTCCTGCAGAACTATGAAGGAAATAAACGTGATCATGTAATATTGAGCACTTCGTGATGGGGTGGTGAGAACTTCTTTGGACTGAGTGGTCAGAGGCGGCCTCCTTCAGGAGGTGGCATTTGTGTTGGGACATTTGGGAGGTGACCATGTGGAGAAGCAGAGACAGAACATAAACAGGCAGAAGGAAGTCCGAATGCAAAGGCCATGTGGGAAGACAGAGTCTGGCCTTGTAAAGAGACGTATGGGACCAGCGTGCCTGGAGCACAGTGAGGGTGGAAGCTGCAGATTAGGTAGCAGGTAGTCCTGGGGGAGCTTCTCAGCCTTGAAGAAAGGGCCATGGGGAGCCCCTGAAAGCACCTGCATCAGGCAGTCGGATGCCACGGTCTATGTTTTGCAAAGATCATTCTGCCTGGTGAGTAAAATGAAATGGAAGAGGCTCCATTTCTGAACAGCTGTTTTCTGAAGTCACCTTTCTGAACTCCACCTTGTAGAGATCAGGAATTGTTTCTTTCTTGATTAGTTGTAAGAAGGGCTACATCTTTCTCTGGGTCCACACTTTGACATTTCCATGGACGAGGCAGATGTCACAGCACTTCTTTGAGACTATGTTCCAGTTTTGGTAACATTCTACTCAATAAGGTCCTACGTCCATTACCAACACTTGCATTCCAGAATTAAACATTCCGTACCTACACTGTACCAGACACAGCACTTGGCATCGAGTACACAGAAATAAGTAAAAGTGACTCTAATCCCAAAGAGACTCAGAGTGCAGTAGACCAGCAGAGTTCCTGGCGGTCGGTGTTTGGGCTTCTATCGGCACATCGTCTTAAGACTCTTAACCCGTCATGCATATTAGCTCTTGATAATATTATAACGTTGCATTCTTCATATCAGCTAATAATATCCTTTAACCATCAGGCCGTATTTTCGCAGCACAGTCACGTATATTTCTGTATTTCCCGATCAAACCTGTGTAGTTGTTTTTTTCTTTCTCATACTTGGCCTCAATGACTCATTGACTTTGGCTCTGATAACATTTCTAAGGACATTTTGAAAACTGAATATTAACTGCATAGAGTTTAGGATCACTTCAGACAAGTCTTTCTCCTTACAATAAAAAAAAATGATAGTGACTAACTGGTTCCAGGAGTGGGGCGGACTGTGGTATCTCCACAATAGGCTTCTTCCCAGTCTTGGCAGAAGCCAGGTAGGGAGTGATCAACTTTAGTCTGTTTCTTTAAATCGCAACAATGCTCAGGTTTAAGGACAGACCTGAGATATGCAGGGACTTTTAAAATTCTGAGGTATGTGCCTCACAGTTAAAACTTACGTCGTAGACAAGTAGCCTATTTGTGAGAAGAACGTTTAGCCTTCTATTCACGACCACGTTTCTTACATTTGGCTCCAGCAGGAAAAATTAAAATCTTGTGTTTGTCAGCAGTGAGGCCAGGATGCCTATGCCCCAAGTTTAAATATCGAGGAATCATCCAGCGGTTTGCTTTTATTGTTCATAAAGTCGGCAGAGACAAACCACCTGAGTAGTTCCAGATGTCGATTCAACAAGGCCGTACTTCATAGACCTACATGTAACGAGTGAATTTATAGGCCCAAGCAAAGGCTGGGAGGATTGTACTGTTTCAGGACAGAAAGATGCTCTCATCCTTAAAACAGATTAAACACAGAACGTCTGGCCTTGCAGATGGCAGGGGTAGGTGACATTTACTGTTCTTCGGTCACTTGTTTTGTACCGTAACCCATTCCTCTTTGCTCTGTTGGTAAGCAGAAATTCCAGTGACTGGCTGGCTAATTCCAGAGGACTGGGGTGTTTTCAGATAACAAGGCTCTCTAAAATCTTAACAAACACACTTGAGGGTAACATGGCAAAGAAAAATCTCTCTGCATTGGCTCAAATACTGGAGCGCATAGAGATATAAATGTGGCTTACAGTCATTAAAGTCTACTACTCCATCTCACTGGTATTTTGGCAATGATGTGAACGTTGTCCTAGGTACCTTGCTTTGTGAGTTGGCTACCGAGGTAACATTATATGGTGATAAGTAACACAACTGGAGTGGGCCTGGAGCCAGGAGGTTGGAATTTGTTGCCATAAATCTTAAAACCGCTGAAGGTATCTTATGTTCAAGTTTATCAGGCACAGCCAAAAAGTGAAAGTTCTGCTATCCAGAGTGCCTACATGGCTATAATACGTAACTTTACTGAGTGGCAGAGAATTTTTATGGCTCCTGGCAAAAATCCAAACAAATATTCAACTATCTCTCCACAAGATAGTTCAATGAAGTGACCTAAGTTATTCTAGTAAGATTCTGGCTCATAAATCTGGGGCTGGAATAATTACATGATCCTATGTCCTAAATATTTAATATCACATTACAATGAGCAAGAGATGGGAACCTCTATCCTGGAGCACAGTGGTGTTCCATCTGACTCAATAGATGAGTCAGAATGAGGATCACCTAATCTCATGGATTGAGTACTAGCTAAAATCTAACATTTACTGAGAGGTGGTTATGTGTAGAACACATTGGTTAGTGAACTTCAAATATATCATAGTTAAGCCTCTCAGGTAACCTTGTGAAGGAGGCGCTCTTGACAAATTAAAAGCAGACAGCAAACTGCCCAGGACAGCAAAGTGCTAAAGCATCGTCCAGACCAGCCAATCCACTACACCCTCATTCACATTCAAGGCCTCTTTTGATGATGATTTTAAATTGGGCATTTTGAAATATTAAAGACATTCAAAAATGATCAAGAATAGTAGAAGGAATCTCACACAGCTATGCCTCAAGCTTAAGAAATGAATGTTGCCAGCACAGTGTAACCCATTTTGTGCAGCTGCCTCAACTGCACCCCCTGCCCTTCCCTACCCCAGCCGTGACCTTGAACCTGAACTGGATACTTCTCATTCCCATGCATTGCTTTATGTGAATATCACATCGATGTGTCTCTTTAAGCTATGTGCATATATGGCTTTCCGTGTTTGTATGAATGATGTATCATACCTGGCATGTTCTTTTGTGTCTTTTTTTGCTTAATACTTTATATGATGATTAATTTTATGTGTCAACTTGACTGGCTCAGGGGATGCCCAGATATCTGGTCAAGCATTATCTCTAAGGCTGTCTATGAGGGTAGACAAGATTATCATTTGAATTGTGGACTCAGTACAAGAGACCCCCACCCCAATTCAGGGGACATTGTCCAGTCTGTTGAGGCCCCCTTTGCCCCTCCCTCTTCTCCCTGCCTCACTGCCTGAGCTGGGACATCTGGCACATCTGGCACCTTCTCCTGCCCCCTCCTCTGGCTCTCAGGCCCTCAGACTCAGACTGGAATGACACCACCAACCACTTTCCAGGGTCTACAGCTTGAAGATGGCAGATTCTGAGACACCTCAGTCTCTAAAATTGTGGGAGCCAATTCCTTATAATAAATCTCTCCCTCGTCCCTCTCTTTAGAGAACTTGTAAACTGACAAATTTAAAAACAACAACAAGGGACTGAAAGCCAGAAAGAGTCACTGGGATCTTTGTTGTGAAGAGGGTGAAGGCCAAAGTCAGTTATGTCCCTATGTGACTCTCTCTCTCTAGCATCAGATAGCACCTTGGCAATCAGGATCATTTAGAAGTAGAAACGTCGTGAATTGTTTTACTTCCCGTGGAAGGCATTTCCAAGGGAATAACATTGAATATGTGGGGAATAATACATTTTTAAATCTAAAATGGTAAAACCTAATTCAGATTATAGTTTAATAGTGTTGCACCAATGTTACATGTTTAGCTGTGATACCAAACTATAGTCATATAAGGCGTTACCCTCTACTATTTTAGAGATGTCTGGGCTGAGTTTAAAATCCTTACAGGATACAACAAAGTTAAAAAGAAAAAACTTGAGCTGCTTCTTTTGTTGTTTGGATTTTGAGCCAGGCAAGCCTCATTAATAAGGCACTTTATAGCAATGTGTTTAGAGTCGGTGGGGAGTGGGAATTTTGAAACAATGTCTAGTAGCCAGTGAATTTGCTGGAAGGTAAGGTTAGTGCTTACCTAGCATCTTAAAAGGTTTACAGTCACCCAACCAGTTAGAACATTCTAGTGGTGCAGTCCAACCCCTACCCTCACATGCACCAGGCCTCAGGGCTCCCCAGCTCAGTGCAGTGGGCATTTGAGAATGGACAGCTCTTGGTGAGGGGCAGTCCTGTGCCTAGGAGAACTTACTGGCATGGTGATTTCTACCCCGCGCCCCTAGTTGTAGCAATCCACGGAACATTTGCAGGTATTGCTGAGTGTTCTTGGTTGCGAATCTCTGACATACTTAGCAACAAATCTTTTGTGTCTCCGGTTGAAGAATTGAACTTAATGACGGCACTGCCCCTCCCATGTTTCTTTCATTGGCCTCCAAGCACACAGTCCTTGAATAGAGGTTGTGTATTTTTTTTTTAATGTATAATACAATCTCACCCATACACAGTGGTACTGAAAGAGAAACATTTTCTGCTCTTAAAAAACTACTCAAAAGAGATATTGCAGGAGAAGTATACAGAAGATCCCTAAAGAACGGAGTGTGCACCCTGTCGGCCTCTCTGAGTGCCGTGCTTTCACACATGAAGGTAATTCCTTACATTAAAACCTTCACAGGCTTTAGTTTATTTAAGCCTCTGGGGCTAACCCAGCACATTTCTAAATATTATGGGCTTTGTAAAGGTGCATGACGAGCTAGCAGACTGCTGGTGCGCTGGAAAAGTGATAAAAATCAGCGCTGAGCTTAATCCGGGCTTTCTCTGGAGTGTGTATTTATGCGGTGATGTCAGCACGGTGTCCTGTAACCGGCGGAAGGTCATGTTCTGCGTTCATCTGCGCAGGGTTTGGAAACTTCACCCAGACTTGCCGGGGGACACGGCCAGCCGGGCCCAGCGCGGCTGCAGCTCCGCAGTCTGCGTCCTCCTGAACAAAGAAATCCGTCTCTAAATGATTCAAAACCGCAGCGGCTCCGTCTTTGGCCACATGAGTTATTTGAGTTATTGAGGCTGGCTCCAGTGTCAAGCCACGTATGTTGCCTTAATGTATTTGTTTAACCCCGGACTGCCACGGAGAAGGCAAACCCACCTCAGCACGTGAAGGCCTGCGACAAAGAGAACATTCAGACCGGATCCTGGGTAACAAACACATCAGGAACTCCGCCGAGGGAGCGATGTTGCAAGCCCGGCACAATGCTGGGCTTTATTCCCCACCGCGGTGCAGGCAGCCTGCAGTCGGCCCAACTGTGAACTGCTGTGGCTGAGCAGACCCAGCCGGGCAGACCTGGAGGCCGAGGGGGCTCCGGCCGGGCGCCGGGACCCCCATGGCGGTGCAGATGCTGCACATCTGGAGTGCTGTCCCTGGCTTTGCTTTTCCTTTCAGGGACATGGTGCTGGCTGGGAGCAGAGAGGTAGCTTCTGTACAGAGAAAGATCTAGAAGCTAATTATCCCATTCTATTTCATGAGCCCATGCCGTAGTCTGGCCCACCCTGCCAGGTCCTGGATTCAGACAGACCTCTCCTCCACCCCTATCCGGAAGCGGACCTGCTGCCTGTGACTATTATCTTCATGGGTCTAGTCCTCTAATTATGAAGACACGCAAACTGGGCCAGTCACCGTTAGGGGAATCCCAGTTGAAGGTACTGGGTTTGGTCTTACTTGGTTGGTCACTTTGGCAACTGAGAAACAGCTCAGTGGCTTCAGGTGAAGATAGAGGCCTGGCTACCATGGGAGGTAGGTTGGTCTTCCCTTCATCAAATCCAATGGAGAAGCCACCTATGAAGCCCACTCTATTGATGAGGAATATCTCCACTGCAAAGGACAGAGACACCATTCAAACTAATCTCAACAAAAAATAACTAAGCACATATTTTCATGCCAGGCACCATCCTAAGTCCTCCCCTGTATTAGTATATCCACCCTCACAACAGCTCTGTCATGTGAGCTATCATCATTCCCATCTTATGGATGAAGAAACTGAGGCACAGCGGGATGAGGCAGCTTGCCTCTGGGTCTCACAGTGCAGCAGCCACAGCCGGGATTGGAGCCCAGGTGGCCCAGCAGCAGTGTCCACATCTTGAGAGCTATCTGACACCGCAGATTGGATCATGTGTGGCTCAGGGGTTGGGTACTGGGGTGACCCGCAGACACACAGGAAGAGCTGAGGGACTTTGACCTCCTGGCACTTTGTCCTGCCAGTGACTGACCCACTGTCCTCTCTGCTTCTCTGTGAATGGTGGCGTCATGCCCTGCTATAGGAAGAAGGCCCTTTCTAAGCAGTGAAAAGCACGGCTGGCCAAAGCCTCAGCTGGGCAGCGCTGGAAAGCAAGCTTCTTCCTCGCTTTCTGAGCCCAGGTCACCTGCCCCCGTGGGGGACTGTAGCATGAAGTGTGCCCTTTTCTATGTGACTTGGCAGCTCCTCCCACAAGTCTGCTTCTCTAGTTCTTGACCCAGTGTGGCCATGTGATCTCTTTGGTCAATGGGTGCTGAGGTTTGAAAAGACATTTTCATACTTTTGCCTCCATTCAGGGAGCTCTGTCACACCGTGAGAATGCACGGGGCCAGTACAATGAAGGCTGATGGACCAGCAGCTCCAGGGGCCCCTGCAGTGACCAGGTGACCCCTCATTTGGGAGAGAACCTAGCCAAGACCAGAAGAACTTGGTGGCCAAGCGCAGACCGACTCATCAGCCTGCAGACCCCTGAGCTGGTACAAGTCTCCGCAGCCTCTGCATGTTGGTGTGGTCTGACCGTGCTGCAGTATTCAGAGTGGAAGGAATGGGGCACGGTCACTGGTACCCCTACCAGGACCATGCTCTTACCAGACAGGGGACCCTGGGAAGCATTCCAGGCAGACAACATCATAGCTCTCTGGTCTACAATACCTGCTTTCTCTTTAATTTTATGGATCTTGTTGGGAACATTATCTGTTACACTATCTAGAGTCCCTTGTGCAAGAAACCATATGATTTTCTCTTAGAAACCACAAAAACTTGCCGTTTTCTTTTTCTCATGATGCACATTTCTTAACCGATTATATTTTCCTTTTTGCTCTGACCTCCAAGAAGTTTAAGGCCAAAACTGCAGACCAAAATCAGTAATACTTTGCACCTGAAAATAGGCATTTTTTATGCTAAACTTCCCTCTTATTTCATCTTACTATTTTGCCCCTATTGTTCATTCTCTTGGTAAAAATTTTCTCTTTCTCATTGTTTTATATGTTTATTAAGCTATCTCAGGTTCATTTTATGATATGCAGTGATATAAAAATATTAATTAATAACACTACCCTTTTAACTTCGGGCAAAACTCAAAGATGCTCAAAATTTGAAGTTCCCCTGCCTTTGACATCATGGGAATATGGTTTCTTAACTTTAACTGGATTAATGAACATAAAAATTGAATGAGATTAGCACAGATCAAAAAGTTTCAGAAGTCAGTCATCTTGGCCATGGGAAGAAAGTCGTCACGCGCTGCTCGGAGGCACATGCATAGCTAGGAGGCATTGCAAATTGGCATAGCTACTATGGAGGGCAAGTTGGCCATGTTGAGCTGAAAATTCATATATCCTTTGGTCAGCACTTCTAGGAATTTATTTAATTTTATTTATGAGAATTAATATATTTAAATTCAACTTTAGAAAATAAAACTTATTTACATTTCACTTCTAGGAAATTACTTCACAGCCACAGCGTAGATGTGCAAAATGACATAGGTATAAGGATATTTACTATGATTTTGTTAGTAATACAACAAACGTGTGGAAAGAGCCTGAATATGCTTTCACAGGAGGCTGGATAAAATGGTACAATCCGCATAACAACCATTTAAAAATATGAACAATTATCTATATAAAAAATTAAAAGGTCTTAGGGTACAGCATAAAATAAACAAAGCAAAGTGTAGAACCCAAATATGCCACCTTCTCTAAGTACATGCGTCTACCCTTCTGTGTATCCAGAATGTCTCTGGAAGAATACTTTCCTCTCTCTCTCTCTCTCTTTTTTTTTTTCTTGGAGATAGAGTCTCACTCAATTGCCCTGGGTAGAGTGCCATGGCCTCATAGCTCACAGCAACCTCAAACTCTTGGGCTCAACTGATTCTCTTATCTCAGCACCCCAAGTTGCTGAGACTACAGGCATCTACCACAAACACCTAGCTAGTTTTTCTATTTTGTAGAGATGAGGTCTTGCTTTGCTCAGGCTGGTCTCAAACTCCTGAGCTCAGGCAATCCACCTGCCTTGGTCTCCCAGAGTGCTGGGATTACAGGCATGAGGCACCAAGCCTGGCCTCTGGAAAAATGCATAAGAAAACTGGTAATAGCTGCTCATTCTGGGCATGAAACCAGGTGCCTAGGGCCAGAGGTAGAAGGCTGAATTTTTTATCCTGTTGTGATTTTTAAAATTTTGTACCATATTTGTGTGTAACCCAGTTTAAACAACAATGAAAAAAATTGAGTTCTTACTGGCTTACAGCATCAAGGCCAACCACAACTGCTACTCAGTGTGAGGGGAGAAAACAAATCTGACCCCTCTAGCAATTTTCAGTATTAAGGCAATTGTGCCATTTATTAAATTATAGCTCAATGATCTGAAAGAACTAATACCTGTGTCCCCCAAAGTGTGGCTGTGACCCATGGGACATAGCTTTATATATAGCACCCATCATTACGCTGGACACCACATCAGTCCAACACAGTCAACATGAATTGAGGGCCTCTCACCAGCCAGGTCTTTTGTCAGGAGCTGAAAACAAAAATACTCGTAAAACTCTGTCTTTGTCCTTGTGGTAGTCACACAGGTGACCAATACACTGTGATAAATTCTAGTATCCCTGAGGCAGGAGCTGTTTAGGGTCATCTTGGTATCTCTACCATCTAGCATATAGTAGACGCTTTCAGAATATTTGTGGAATGAATGAATGAATGGGTACTGCACTGAATACAGATAGAGACAATTCTAGGGAGGCAACGAGGAAGTGATAAATCGGGTTTATGTCCCGATTCCTCAGCCTCATTACCTGGCACTAAGGTGCTCGTGCAAAAATGACTCTTTATGACATGCTGAACTATATTGAGGGAATTGCAGGTGGATGACTTCTGGCTTTCTTAAAAGAGTAAGAACTATGGGGCCAGAAAGGCCTGTGTTAGCAACCAAAATCTACCATTTATCAGCTAAAGGACCATGGGCAACTTAATCTTTCTGAGCCTTGGCCTTCCCATTTATAAATTGAAAAGAATCCTATCTAACTTCTGAGTTGTGAGTTATTAAGAATCATTCATATATTAAGCAAATAGGAAGCAATTAGTGAGTACCTGACACTCTGCTGTCACCTGAATATTGCACACACAAAGCTGAACCCAGTTGTTAGGACCCGGTAGGTATTAATGCGTGGAACCTCTTGGGATTATGAATATTGTTTGGTAGCAGCACAACCAGTGTATCCCCCTCTAACTGGAGAGAAATAAGAATGACTGGACACTTCTGTCCATGTGAAATGAATGGCCGAGTGCTTTATAAAGAAAATGAACATGGGTATTGGGATAAAACATGGGTAAGTTCAGAGTAACTCTGAACAGAGAGACTCTGACTCTCATGAGTGGATTCCACAGGGCCTTCTGGCAGGAATCTCACGCTCCTAGTGTGAGTTATGTGTATGCTTTTTTTTTTAAGAAAGTCAAGGTCATCACAGGAGTTGATGATCCTTCCCTATCCACCACGCAGCTTTCCAGCTCCCCTTTCTTTACCTGGCAGAGGAGGGAAGGGCTCCTTCACTCACACTGAGCCAGCCAGGCTGTCAGGGCCAGCAGGACAAGCCACTTGCTGACTTTGAGTTGGGAGACAGAATGGCCAGAATGAGAGCTGTTAGAGGAAAAGAGTGACAAGAACAGGGATGCGGAAGGGAGAGAGTGTGCAGATGGGTGGGGGGCTGCTCCCTACCCAGGAGGGAAGGCCTCCCAGAGACAAGAGCTTTCTCAGTGTTAATGAATGGAGACAAGACAGGTAGCCAGAGCTACAACGTCTGATTTCGTTTAAACCCCTGACCGGCGTCGTGGGTTTGGATGGATTACTGTAGTTGCTGAACGAGCTTCTGTGCAGATGCCTGCACGTGTGTGTACGCGCTTTGGGAAATGCGGAACAGATGGTGATGACATCGGGGAAGAGTTTCCATGCCCATGGAACTCTTCAGAGGAACTGCCCGGCTGAGGAGAGCCCCATGAACACCTCCTGGCACTGAGGGACCCACTACCGGGGCACTGCTGTCAGCACCAGCATTGCACCCTGACCTGCACCTCACAGCCCCGCAACGCTTGTCCCTTCTCACTCCTCCACTCACCCCTTCGTATCCTTCAGAGCTCAGGGTGGGGCTGCCTCCTCCAGGAAGCCATCGTCAATCGGCTCTGGCTTTTCTCTCCCCAGGATGATCCCCCCATGCCTTGAGTGTCCTCCACCGCTCTTAGCCGGGACTTCAATACTTGAAATACGAGGACAACAGTCCCTTTCTCAGCAGTGTCTCCTTTGTGGTCTCAGTGACCTGCAGTCACTTGCAGTCAGAAAATGTTAACAAAAAACTCCAGAAGCTTTAAATTGTACATCATTGCGAGTAGTGTGATGAAATTTGGGGCCATCCCATTTGGTCACCTCATCTAGACATCTTGTCATCTCACGTCATCTCACAGGAACGGTGAGCATGGTACAGCATACAGCTCCTCTGGAGAACAAGAGACCATATTCACAGAACCTTGGCTACAGTGTTATAATTGTTTCATTTTATCATTAGTCGCTATTAATCTCCTACTGTGCCTAACTTAGAATTTAAGTTTATCATGGGGGAGCATATAGAGGAAC
The DNA here is from genome assembly GCA_963574575.1 of Galagoides demidoff. Taxonomy (NCBI): domain Eukaryota; kingdom Metazoa; phylum Chordata; class Mammalia; order Primates; family Galagidae; genus Galagoides; species Galagoides demidoff. The sequence continues at coordinate 4,033 of CAUYQV010100231.1, read as the reverse complement.
AAATACAGAATATGTAGGGTTCCATACTGTCTGCGATTTCAGGCATTGCCTGGAATCTAAGCATGTATCCCCAGGGATAGAGGGACCGCGGTAAGGGGCGTCCATCTTCAAACCCCTGGAACCTACGGCAGCATTTGGCACATAATAGGGATGCAAAAAAATGTTGGTGGAATGAATGAACTGGCCATTGAATGAATTTGGAGAACTCAGTCACTGTGGGAAAATCTTTCCTTCCTCCCTTCCTCCCTTTCTCCCTCCCTCCCTCCCTCCTTCCTTCCATGTCCCACTCAGGTGGCAGGCCATTATCCAGCCTCATCCTCTAGCAGGGTGCAAGTGAGGAAGCAAAGGGTCCCTCCTGGCCTTCTGCGGAGCTCGGGGGTATCAGAACGTGCCCCGCGTGTAAAGCTAAAGGAGTTCCCAGAGTGATCGGTGGCTGTCTGAGCTTTTCCCTAGAGGCAACATTTCATATCCTAACTGCAAAATCTGGTCTAGCCTCTTCAGAATGCGTCTTGAAAAGCATTTGTTCAGTAAGAAAAAAGTTACCCTGGTTAGAAACAGCGCTTCACTGACAGGAAGTATTCTGTTCTTTTCTCCTCCACATTTGAGGAATAGAAAACCCAACCCCATTCCTCTTGAAGACTCACAGACAGATGTGGCTGTCACAGCACATGCACAGCTGCTGACCAACAGCCAGCCTCTGAGTGCCTTAGAAGGCGTGGCCCGCCTGCCAGGAAGCCACCCTGCCCCTCCAAGGGCAGACATCCCACCCATCTCCCTACACAAGATCATCATTTCACAACAGGCTTTAAGGCAATTTGATTTTTAAACAGCTCGTTCAAACGTTGCCATGGGATCAAAATGTAAAATTACAATGCAAATATTGGCATTTAACACCCAAAAAGTGTAATTAGTGGAGTCAGGCCACTGAGCAGAGCTGAATTGGCTTGCTGGTCTCACAGTACTGCTGAGCCCAGAGAGAAGCAGGATGAAGCCAGTGCACAGATGCTCTGATGGTGGTGGGGCAGGTTTGCTTTTTTTATTTGTTTTTTTGTTTGTTTGTTTTTAGATGCTTTTGCCATGACCTGTAGGCAGGGATCCCCTTGGAAAGTTCTAGAAGGCTGTTGTGGACTGCTTGTGCATTTAAGAAGGCTGAGTTCCCTCTGATAACCAGTCATCTCAAGATTTAGGTGCGAATACCACTGAGGCTGTTTAATTCAGGAATCAGGGACGAAAACTTTGCCAAGATCAGTTTGACGAAAGTATATCTTAGTCAGCTCTTGATAATGATGAGAAGGAACAAAGTATTTGGCTTTGGGAGGTTGAGCGTCCCAACTTCAGGTTCATCGTGTCGAACTGCACGACTTGGGGCAAATCACCTAACAAGACAGAGCCTGCGTTTCCTCCCATTTAAAATGATGATTCGATATAATGATAAAACGACTTTTGCCTTCGAAAGTTTCTGCAAGGACTCCGGAAAATGTCCACAGTGACTGGCACAGCCAGGACATGGTATAGACAGTGATAGTAATAGTAATGTAGCCAGCCATTAGTAATCAGCCATAGTAATGTAGTATTGTGCTTTGAAAAATGGTCTCTGTTCAGGTAACCCAGCAACCCACTCCAAGTATAGGAAAGAGAGAAAAGAGGCAGCAGGCAAGATAAAAATGTTGACAGGGCCAAAGTAATGAAATCCCATTTTATTAAAGAAATGACAAGGTGCAGATGGCCTGGTCCAGTGCCTTCCTCACTGTGGGATCCTGCCAGGATCAGATACTTTTTCATGTGTTGGCTAAGGTGGGGCTAAAGGTCTCTCCACATTCATAGCCTAAGAAAACTGGATCATTTCACTGTCAGATGGAGGGCCAGGCTGCTCAGGAGGGAGGTTTATTTGATCTGTACTCCCTGAGGCTCCAGCTTCCCAAGGGAATTCCATTCCATTCCTTTCCTCTCAGTGCATGGCGCTTGGTCCACACAATCAGTCCATCTCTTGGCACCTGAGAGATGCCTGAGAGCAGGTGTATCTGCTTAGTATCCAACCTGCTTTTATTGCCAATCCCAATGACACAAGTGGGTTCAACTGGCCATGATTTTAGAGGAGTCAGAGGTTGTCACTGTTCCAAGAATATAGTTTCACAACAGCCATAAAATGAGGACTCTGTTTAGCCCAAGGATATTGAATTGGGGTGAGGATCTCCAGCTGTGAATCTAAGAACGGTAAACTTTTCAGCAAATTGGCAAGACTGTTGTTATACCAGGCTTTTGTCTTTGGGGGGAGGTCATAAAAGACATCCAAGCGCTCTAGAGTTACATAGAAATGTGGAGCCCCTATCCCCTGACCCCTCCCTCAGGGATGACCTCTCTATGCCTCCCGACAGATACTCAGACAATTAATAGTCTTGGGAAGTTTAGAAAGGGCATTTTATGAAATCCTTTTTATGTGAAAGCACAAATAGAAAGATGTTAACAAAAGTCTATGGTCCCACTGTCCTGAGTACCAGTTATTTGCTGCCTGGCCCAGTGTTAGTCCAACACAAACAGTCACCTCTACTGAGGCTATAAAAAAAAAAATCCCCTAAAACTACTCCGAGTGTGACGTGAATGTTACAGAGATGTGCCCAAAACAGTTGGCAGAATTATACAGCCCCTCCTCTCTGAGATAAAAAGCATCTTTTCTTTATTACCACCCAGGATTTCCAATCAGAGAATCACCCTTTACTTACTGTTGGTCTGTGTGGTTCTGGGGAACCCAACTTTACCCCTGCTTTTGGAGGATGAAAACCGATCCTGGCTTAAGCCAGTGAGTATGTTGCATTTCCCTGGCTGCTCTGATTGGTTGGGACATAGGCGACTCCAACCAATGAGATGAGATGAGATTTTCAGAGGAATTCTGGGAAACTTCTAAGACCTTTAACATGAGAGGGATCTGGGAAGGCTGTGAGGCCCAGGGCTGCTGTAGGGGAAACCAAGTAGAGAGCTGATGGCGGGAGTGGGTTGGAGGGTCGTGAAATGAGCCCTCGTCCAGTCACGTCTCAGGCCAGCCCTTCAAGGAACGTTCAGGTTTGTGAGGCAATAACTTACCCTTTCTAATTCATTTTTCCCCTCATTTTTAAAGCAATACATGCTTATTTTAGAAAATTTCATAAACACAAAAAAGAAAACAAAGTAAAGTGTCTTTCTCAAGGTCATGCAGCTCTCAGGTGGCTGAGCCAGGTTCTGACCCAGGCTGAACCCCAACCCTGCACTGACCTTGGAGCTTCTCACAGATCTCTCAGTGTTTTCCTGGGCAGGGTTTCAGGCTTGTCCTGCTTTGCAGTGTTTTTTCTTCTGAGTACATGTTATTATTCTTTAGAAAACTGGGGATGATATTACCAATACAGTTTATATAGTTTCTTTTTTCTTAGTAATTTATCGTTGACATTTCCCTGATGTCACTAAATATTTCAGAAATTCATGATTTTTCATGTCTGTATAATATTTATCTAAGTTGAATGTGTCATGATTTATTCAAACATGCTCAAATTCTTGGACCTCTCTGAATTTTTCTATTTTAAAAAGCAGATATGTGGAGCACAGGGAATTTTTAGGACAATGAAACTTTCCTGTGATCCTATAATGGTGGGTACATGTCACGCATTTGTCAAAATTCATACAATGTACAACACAAGGTGTGGATCTGAATGGAAAGTGTGGACTTCAGTGCACAATGGTGTATCAATAGTGGCCGTCAGCTGTAACAAATATACCACACTAAGGCAATATTTTAATACTAAGGGAAAGGATGGAGGGACAGAGGTTAGGGAACACTTTATTTTATCTTATTTTTCTTTTTTTAAAATTTTATTTATTTTCAATGAAACTCAAAACACATATATTATTTTAGTAAAAAATAATAAAAAAAAAACTTTCCTGATTTTGACTGGGTCTACCACTAGTACCACCAACAATCCTAAATTCCAAAGTTTTTTGAAACTTTCAAAAGGTCTCTGTTCTCCTTCTCTGTTTCTTCTCTTTTTCTTGTTGATGGTGTTTGTCC
>CAUYQV010100226.1:0-10252 GCA_963574575.1 Galagoides demidoff | reverse complement strand
ATCTGGCCAGACGTTGTGGTGGGTGCCTGTGGTCCCAGCTGCTTGGGAGGCAGAGGCAGGAGACTCGCTTGAGCCCAGGAGTTGGAGGTTGCTATGAGCTGTGATACCATGGCACTCTACCCAGGGGGATAGCTTGAGGCTCTGTCTCAAAAAAAAAAAAAAAAAACATTTCTTGTACTTATTGGGAATGGCTACTATATGTGTTAAGGTAAAACTAGCTATATAACAGACAAATCCCAAGATTTCTGTGACCTTAGGCAATAAAAGTTTATTTCTTCTTCACTTAAAATCCCATGCAAAGCCCCCAGCAATAAGGGACAGGGTGGTCTAAGATCATTTGGGGCACAGTAATTCATCCGGCAGACAGAGGAAGAGAAAACATGGACATCCACATGGGAAATATTTCAGAGGGCCAAGCATTTCATCACATTCTATTAGCTGGAGTTGGGTTTCATAATGACAAGGAAGCCTGGGAGTTACAGAGCATAAATGGCTTTAGTGAATACGTGCCTAGTTTCTGCCACAACGAAACAGAGGAAAATCATATTACGGTGTGGAGAGAACATGTAGATTACCGAGGGGAGACCAGAAGCAAATGAATATATGGTTTATTTTAGTCACTCTAAGGCATGCAAAGCAAACAAACTTTCCAAATAATGGCAATCTTAGCAATCAGAATAATAGTTTATTTCATAATAATTATTTCATAAACAGGAATGTATTTGGTCTTTATCACTGCATATGCTTGTGACATGGACAGGACAAAGGTATTATTTCCATTCTAGAAAATAAAATCTGGGAGACAATATTTTAGAACTGAGAGAATCTAACCTATCATTTAATCTAAATATATCATGTCACAGCTGAGGAAAGTGTCATCTGAAGTGGTGACACAGTTTGCTCATGTGTCAAGCATTAGCCAAGGGCCAAACTGGGCCTTTCGTGCAGGTCTTTCAATTCTAAATCTATGACGTCTCTTCCTTTCTGTTCTCTTTTAGGAGGGTGGTTTTCAATGTTCAGGATAAATATTAATCACCGGGTTTGAGGGAAAGGGGCAGGCAGGGTAAAGGGAAAGGGCTTATAAAAGATGCAGATTCCTGGGCTCCATGCCCGGAAACTTTGACGTCTCTGGTCTGGAATCAGGTCTGTGGATTTGTAGGCAGCCTGAGGGGTCACTGTCTGGGAAACGCTACTTTAGTCATCCTCCTAGCCCTTCCTAGAAGCCCCTGGCTCTGCTGACGGAAACTGAATGTTCACAACACAGGCATAAAAAAATAAACATATGACTAAAAGAATTAAATATGAAAACTGTTAAGAACTAAACCACTGGGCGGTGCCTGTGGCTCAAAGGAGTAAGGCACAGGCCCCATATGCCAGAGGTGGCAGGTTCAAACCCAGCCCTGGCAAAAAAAAAAAAACACTAAACCATTAAGACCTAGATAAAAATGAGGATCTGACCTCTAGATGGGAACAAACTTTTTAAACGTAAAGATATGGAATAGATAACCAAGCAATATCTAGTTGTGACCACAAAAAAAGTCACATAAGTTATACAAGTTATGTAATTATGAAAAAATAAAATTATGCAATATTATCAGCAAATTGTCTTACTTTTAAGGATTCTTTTAATTTTATGACTTTATGATCGATTATAATTATCATGGATTCTTTGTTTAGAAAACAACAATTATAGAAAAGCACAAAGAGAAAATCAAAACTCTTGAAACATAAATAGTTTTATGAAACATAAATAGTTTTACATAAATATAACATAGAGCTTCCTGGTCTTTTGCATATATGCACACAAATGTATCTAAGCATGAACATATGCTTACACATATACAAAATTGGGTCTGCTGTTAAGGTAACTATTACATTGAGACCATCAAAGATAATTTTAAGGGTCTGTGTGAAATGCAGAAATATAAATTCAGCAATAATAACACACAAATAAATTAGAGTATAATAATTTAGGATTATTACTATTAAAATAGGATAATTGTTATTATTATTAAAATAGGATAATAAAAAAATAGAAAAAAAGGCAGCATCCCCCTAGCTCAGTGGGTAGGGCACCAGCGACATACACCGAGGCTGACAGGTTCCAACCTGGCCTGGGCCAGCTAAAGCAACAATGACAACTGCAACAAAAAAGATAGCCAGGCACTGTGGTAGGCATCTATTGTCCCAGCTACTTGGGAAGCTGAGGCAAAAGAATCAGTAAAGCCTAAGCGTTTGAGGTTCTTGTGAGCTGTGATACAACAGCACTCTACCAAGGGTGACGTAGTAAGATTCTGTCTCAAAAAAGAAAAAAAAAAATAGGGTGGTGCCTGTGGCCCTAAGGAGTAGGGCACCAGCCCCATATACTAAAGGTGGTGTGTTCAAACACAGCCCTGGCCAAAAACAAACAAAAAAAAATGGAAAAAGAAATCAAATGTTCTAATTTCTAGGGCAGGGGTCAAAAACCAAAGTTATACATTTTACATTAACAAGTAGGAAAACAAGACAAAATAAAGTTTTGTTTTGGGGTTTACCATTTGAAATTATGTTTTTTAACTATAGGTCATGACAAATGAGAGGCTGAAAAAATAACCTATGTGATGATACATCAGCATTTTTTCTGAGAATAGAACACAATGATAATATTCTAGTATGTCAGAATAATTTTATTTCATGGAACATTCTTCATTATGTATCTGTAGACACGCACACACACACAAGCATGTCTTGGGTCACAATTCAAAAGCCTCTACACTAGGAGAATGATACCAGGATGCACAGACACAACTGCCCTGGAGATATTGAAAAAAAAGAGCCCAGCTTCCTGCACTTGCCAATTTTCCACCAATGGACCATGCTCACACCTCAGAGTTCATCCTGGGCCCTCTTTCTTTTTCTTACTCTATACTTTCCTTCTAGGCAACCTCCGACTTCTAGCTGTCACCCAGTCACCCTCAGTAGTGATACCCAGAGCTCCCTCCTGAGCTGCAGACCCACAGACCCCTAGCTGTGTGTCTAGGATACAAAACTACCTTCTCTCCTCTCACCAACTTCATGCTCCTCTGAGGCTCCCCCAACCACTTACTCAAAAAGAAACCTGGGCATCCCGTTGCCTTGACCCTACTTTCTCACCCAATTCTACCCTGGGTTGGGCTCCAAAGTAGAACCTGCCGTGGGGGGTGAACTGGGGCTTTCTTCAAGTGGCCTATTGAGGAAGCTTACTTGGGAGGAGAGTGAGGGAAGAAGGACAAGGCAGGGGGAGCTGAGTGAAGGGGTGGCCTCAGCTAGAGACCTGTGTCACCCTGCCCATAGCAAGCTCAGAGAGCAGACAGCACCTTGAGCCCACATTGAGGACAGGAGGGCAGCTTTATACATCCTCATGTCAGTCCGTTCTGAGCTATAGAATGCAGTGGGGAGAGTCATATAATCTAGATGAGTCTGTTCTTGTTCAAGGTCAGTGTCCCAGAGGAGTTACTGTGAGCACATTGCAGCCAACACTCCCAGCAGCTGTGGGCAGTAAACACAATGCCTCCCGTATCCAATTAATCTCCTAAATATGAGTTTAATGTGTCCACTTCTCTCTATCTCCAATGTGCTCCTCCGGGCCCAGACACTCACCATCTCTCACCTGAGTAAAGCCGCTGAGACTCACTTTTGAGGAGGCTGTGTGTGTCCCATGCGCTATTTCCAACCTCATGTCTAGCCAGCGCCTTTCAACTCCTCCAAGCCCTGCCCGCACAAGATGTCCTGCTCCCTGATCCCACCCAACATCTTCCCACCTCCATTCTTCAGCTTGGGCTCCTCTGCTAGGAATGCTTTATTCCACCTATGAATCCTGATAAATCTTTCAAGACCAAGGTCAAATGTCAGTTTCTCTCTGTAATTTTTGCTAACCCATCTCCCTTGTCCCCCAGAAAGAGTCACTCATTTATGATCTCATTGTACTCTGTATGTTCACCAATTATAGAACTTAGATTTGGTCATCAATAACTATAGCACACGTAGTGATTACCCCATTAGACAATGGTCCAGCATCTCTTTAGATCAACTGGTATGTCTGTGGTGCCAAACGCAGTACCTAACACAGAGCAGGTACTCAATAAGTGGCTAAGCATTACTCTGCTTGTATGTAATAATAGGTAGCAGGCAGTAAAGCCGAATTGAAAGCACTCGGGGATGGAAATCCTTCAGAAGAACTCTAGGCACCGACATATCACTTCTTCCCACATTCTCCCCACATGCCAACCATCTGTTACATACAAGTGCAGCTGGTCTGTTCTCTATTCCATTCCTCACTGAGCTATCCTTTTGCCTGACAGTAACTTCAGACATGTGACCCTTTGAAACCCAGGGCCATGTCTTGTACGTCTATGTATGACACAGAGTTCAGTGAGGAACTCTAAGTGGGAACTCAAAAAATTTCTTCTGAATTGATGATGGCAGGAAGACCAGGGTATAGAGGTCATAACATTTAGGGAAAGCATTCGATTCGAATCAGAAGACAATTTACACAAAAGGTATCTCGTCAGCATCAATTACTACCTCCTGCCCTCTGACATGACTGCATTCGATCCAGTCAGGAGAAGAGTCATACCTGACCATTTCGTTGAATAGCACAGCTGCCTACCCTAGGAAGTGCCACTGTGGCCATGTGGCCCTTGTTCACAGTGAGGATACAGCAAAGTCCTTCCACGGTTTAAAGAAGAGAGCAAGAGAAAGAGATAATCCAGTAAACGTGGAAACAGCCCTGCACCCTGGGATCCAAATTGATTTCTTCTCTCTCTCATCTGAGCCTGCATGCTGCAGGGCCAACATCCAGGCTGGGATCAATAAGACATGAGTCCTCTATTAAAGACAACATAAAACATATTTTTGAGGCAGGGAAGGTAATGAAAACCTGGTGATTGTAGGATGAAGAGATGGATGGATCTTGTAGAATGAAGGCAGAATGAAGTCTCACCCACACCTTTCCTCCAAACCATGATCTGTGCTGCCCGTTGGTCCTGGAAATGTGGTGTCTGCCTAATGATCTAATGCCCAACCTGAACTGGCATGTTGGATAAATACTATCTCTAGTTTTCCTTTTTTTTTTCAGTGCCAGTACCCTTGGTAAGTTGTGGCTTCCTCATCTATAAAATAGGGATAATAATACCAGATTCTAGACAGTAAGAGGCATGCGCATAGTCAGCGTTTTATAACCATCTATGTCCCCGTTCCTTTATCCTCTTGTCTTAGAAAATTTGGCTCTCGTTTGAATGGGTTGGCACAGGACTTACTGCTTTCTTCATCCTGAGCTCTGCCTAAATTTGGATTATTTCAGACTGCTTGGGCTTTGCCTTCATTAGAACCTCACAGCATCTTCGGTTACAAACATCGCTGTGTGTGTGACGGTAGAGGCCGGTAGAGCAATTCCTGTTGCTTCACGTATGTAACTTCAACCTCCATGGGAAAAGTCCAGAGGCACCCTTGATTGGCAGGCACAATTTTGTCTCCGTGAGTAAATGGACTCATCCCATCCCATATCCTCAGCCCTAAGAATTGTGCCCAAGAAATATCTGTTGAATCTGTAAATAGTAGAGGAATTTGGCACTATTTTTAGGCTGGAGAGGAAGTATGGGGAATACAATTTCAATAATAGAATTTGAGAACATTCCATACCTTTTGCAGAACAAGTATCTCAAGTGGGTTTTGTTGCATTAGACCTAGATTTTATAGCCATGAGGACTAGCGTGGCTCTGGACATTTTAGAAATTTTAAAGGTCCATGCATGAAAGTAGCATCGTTATTTCTAATGACTCAGGTAGCCAAAAGTTATGAACTGAATTTAATCTTATGTTGCTATAAACAACCATAATCACAGAAATGGGAGTCAGGAGACCAAGGCTTGCAACCCCTTTTTTGGTTCCTCCCTACTCACGTAACTGCGGCCGAGGATGTGGACATGTGTGAGACCTCTCTGTGTCTGTTTCCTTATCTGTAAAATACTGTAAAACATATAATGAAAAATACTGGTATCTAACATCTGTTTAACTTGGGGAGCTCAATTCAGTTGGACAGCGTATTTCAGACTGACTTCACGACAAGTTTTTATTCCTTTCCCTCTCCTTTCCACCCTCCTCACTTTTCATTCTTGTTATATATAAAAGGGAGGTTTGCATTGCCACGAGAAACTTGTTACCAAATGACAATGTAAAATCGAACGTAAAGCATGGCACGCTTAACATCACGTAGTACCCAAAGCACAGGATTTGCAGAAGATCTGTCCAGTCAGGTTCTACTGCTCTTATGGTCTCCAATTTCTGTGTGTTTAGTTTCTGCACTGTGAAACATTAGAAGCTCCCAGGACCATAGAGACTTCCAGAGCAATCCCTTCACTTTGTAGATAGGACACAGCAGACCAGAGGTGGAAAATGACTTGTCACACTACCTGTTATATGGTCAGAACTGGGACCATGTCCTTAATCCAAGTCAGTGGTCTTTCTATAATGTCACTCCACTTTTGTGTATAAATGCAATTGTTTATTGAAGCACGCACTATAAAAAGTCTCTGCTCGTGGCAAACCTATGAAGATTGCCACGCTAAGAAACACATGATACTGTGTTCACTTTTTGTTGGTTGGTTGACCTTCAATCACAAGTAGCCGTGCTCATTAAAAAGCTTTTAGAAAGGCTCGGCGCCTGTGGCTCAATTGGCTAAGGCGCCAGCCATGTACACCTAAGGTGGCAGGTTCAAATCCCCAGCCCGGGCCCGCCAAACAACAACGATGGCTGCAACCAAAAAATGGCCGGGCGTTGTGGCGGGCGCCTGTGGTCCCAGCTACTTGGGAGGCGGAGGCAGGAGACTCGCTTGAGCCCAGGAGTTGGAGGTTTCTATGAGCTGTGATGTCATGGCACTCTACCCAGGGGGATAGCTTGAGGCTCCATCTCAAAAAAAAAGAAAATTGAGGCTATTTTATTTTTCTTATATATATATATGTTTATTTGAAAATTATAATTATTTTGAATTAAGTAAAACATGAAAGTGAAGGGTTTTAAGAAAGTATGTCTTTATTATTTGTAATTATTGGCAGTTAATTTAAAATATGGGTATGACCGGTTGCAGTGGTTCTCACCTCTAATCCTAGTACTCTGAGAGGCCAGTGCGGGTGGGTTGCCTGAGCTCATGGGTTTGAGACCAGCCTGAGCAAGAGTGAGACCTCATCTCTAAAAATAGCTGGGCATTGTGTCAGTTGCCTGTAGTCCCAGCTACTTGGGAGGTTGAGGCAGGAGAATCACTTGAGCCCAAGGGTTAGAGGTTGCTGAGAGCTATATTACTTCACGGCACTCTACCGAGCGTGACAAACTGAAACTGTCTCAAAAAAAAAAAAAGGCTGTTTCTGCTACATGGAAAGTAAATTTTTAAAATTTTTTATTTTGAGACAGAGTCTCACTGTTTCCTTTGGTAGAGTACTGTGGCGTTGTAGCTCACAGCAACCTCAAACTCTTGGACCTAAGCAGTTCTCTTGCCTCAGCCTCTAAAGTAGCTGGAACTACAGGTGCCCACCACAGCGCCCAGCTTTTTTGTTGTTGTCGTTGTTGTTGTTGTTTGGCAGGCCCAGGCCTAGTTCCAACCTGCCAGCCCCAGTGTATGTGGCCAGTACCCTAGCCTCTGAGCTACAGGCACCAAGCCGTGGGGATTAAATTTATTCACAAATTAAAAGCATACTGTGTAAGGAAAAGAACTGGACCTTTGTTTTCCATGTATAATGAGATTGAATTAGATGTTTTGAAAGTCCTTTTTGTTACTAGGATTCTGTCATTGTTGTGAAAATCCCGTTTCTTTTGGTTTCTGGATTTTTAAATTGTAGATGACGGCAATCTAATGAAATCCAAAAAGCAGATTTAGCAATTTACAAAAACAATCATTTTCCATAGCAGAAGTATATCTCAGGTCTGTTTCTAGGCTTCATAAGTTCATGCAGCTGTCAAAGTTGAGGGGCTGTGGTCTCTTAAAATCATGGTTGATGTAGTATCCGCAGATTCTCATCTCTGAGGTGATTATTTGGTGGAGGAAACATGTCACTGAATGGCAGTGCGGGTGGGGTCTAAGCTTAGAGTGATGCCTTAGCTTACATTTGTCTTCTGGGTCTTCTGCAGGTTGGCTTTAAATTAACTTACTTTTTATCACTTTTTGAACTTTTTTCCACTGTTGTGCATTCTTCCCATCCTTTTGTCCACTTACTGGTTTTCCTTATCACACCTCCCTTCCCTGGAGATACCCTGTCCTCTTTCCCCTATCTTTATCTCTTTCTGTGTAATCCTATCTGAGACCCTCCTAGGTATTTTCTCTGAATGGGGCTTTTTGATTATCTAGCAGAGGTGATTACTCCCTCAATAACTGGATCAGAAAGACTTGATTTATGCCTCCTTTATGTTGCTTTTTTAAAAATTTTGTGTTTTGGGAGGCGCCTGTGGCTTAAAGGAGTAGAGCGCCGGCCCCATGTGCTGGAGGTGGTGAGTTCAAATCCAGCCCTGGCCAAAAACTGCAAAAAAATTAAAAAAACTTTGTTTTAACATTCCTCACAATTACTTTCTTACATACCCTATTTTTCTTAGAAGGTTTTGCTCTAACGAGTAAATCTGAATCATGCTTATATCCACTGCAAATGCCTATGACAATAGATGATTATGAAATTAATTTTATAGATGAGGAAATGGAGGTCTAGAGAAGGGAAGTGACTTGCCTAGAGTCATGTAGCTAATTAGTGACTGGGTTTGGATTAGGAGGTATTATTGCAATACCTTGATGTCCTAAAGAATAAATGCTGATAATAGGCAAAGTCTGCTACTGTCCCAACAGGCAAACACTTTTGCCAGCTGAAACACACAAGACAGTATAAGGAATGTGAATGTTGTCATGTGCTGCTAAAAACTAGTTCATCTTCAGCTTGTGGCTGTAGGAATGAGGAATCACCCATTGGATTTGCCAGTGCAGTTCACAGCCAGTGCCTGTGCTCTGAACTTAACACGCCAGGGACTGGCCAGGGGGATGCCTGTTCGTCTGTTGTCAGAGGTCACCTGTCTGCTTTTCAAGGCTCTAAAAAACTTCCCTCATTACCAGCAGGTAATTTGAACTGAATATTTGTTTGTACTTTTTAACTTTAGGACAAATATATGAAAAATAGGTATTTATTTCCAGTTATCTCTCCTTAGAGAAAGAGAATAGATAAGTTTGAATTTGTTATAGAAAGAATAGAAATTATGGATAAACAGTAATGTTAACATTTTGAAAATCTCTAACAAACCAGTTATCCAGGAACAGTAATAACAGAATGAAAGCATATATCTATATTAAGAGTTATACGTGAATGACATCTATTAATACTTCAATATATCCTTTTAGGCTTAAAAAAAAATTTTTTTTTTGAGACAGAGCCTCAAGCTGTCCCCCCTGGGTAGAGTGCTGTGGCATCACAGCTCACAGCAACCTCCAACTCCTGGGCTGAAGCAAGTCTCCTGCCTCAGTGTCCCAAGTAGCTGGGACCACAGGCGCCCGCCACAACACCCAACTATTTTTTGGTTGCAGCTGTCGTTGTTTGGTGGGCCTGGGCTGGATTCGAACCTGCGACTTTAGTTGTATGTGGCTGGCACCTTAGCCTCTTGACCTTCATCTCACCTAGTACATGAAAATGAAGTTTGACTAAATCATAGATGTAAATGCTAGGCCTGGTATGGTGGCTCACACCTGTCATCCTAGGACTCTGGGAGGCTGAGGCAGGTGGATTGCTTGAACTCAGGACTTTGAGACCAGCCTGAGCAAAAGCCAGACCCCGTCTCTAGTAAAAATAGAAAAATTAGTGAGGTATGGTGGCATGTCTATAGTCTCAGCTACTTGGGAAGCTGAGGCATGAGGATCACTTGAGCCTAAGAGTTTGAGGTTGCTGTGAGCTATGATGCCATGGCAGTCTACCTAGAGTGACAGAGTAAGACTTGGAATGAAGGAATGTAAATGCTAACACAATAAAAATTTTATAGAAAACATAGGTGTTTATGACCTCAAGGTAAGCAAAAATATCTTAGGGTTAAAAAAGCATACCTCATCTTACACTTATTTTTTTTTTTTTTTGAGACGGAGCCTCAAGCTATCCCCCTGGGTAGAGTGCCATGGCATCACAGCTCACAGCAACCTTCAACTCCTGGGCTCAAGCGAGTCTCCTGCCTCAGCCTCCCAAGTAGCTGGGACCACAGGCGCCCACCACAACGCCTGGCCATT
>CAUYQV010100224.1:0-27306 GCA_963574575.1 Galagoides demidoff | reverse complement strand
TGGTCCCAGCTACTTGGGAGGCGGAGGCAGGAGACTCGCTTGAGCCCAGGAGTTGGAGGTTGCTATGAGCTGTGATGCCATGGCACTCTACCCAGGGGGATAGCTTGAGGCTCCGTCTCAAAAAAAAAAAAAAAGAAACCTAGCCCAGACTAAGGAAGGGAGTTCTGGTTTCTCATATTTCCTGTTTTGTTCTTTGTAGGTTGGTGGTAAAGGAAGGGGGTCTGGATTTGATGGGGGACCGGGGATTAGGAGAAGGGCTTAGGTAGGTAGGTGGCTGTGACTGTGGAGCAAATCCCATGGGCCAAGTCTCCAAGGTCAAAGTAAGGAGACGTCTATGAGAATGACCCACAGTTGGTCATGATGACATAGTCATCCCTTTTTACTGCAGAGAGGCCTGAAGCAAGGAGACCATCTCTGCGCCTCATGGTCCAGGCAGGGCTCTGGGTTGAGAGGAACTTTATACTGACTTTTTTCACCCTTGGGATTTACAGCCTCCTTTTTCTCCCTCTTGTTTTTTTCTAGGCTTCCAGAAGAGAAGTAGGCAGTCCTTCCTGGATTACCCTGGCCTAGCCCTATCAACCTGGCTCCCCTACGCTTTCCCATCCCTCCCAGCCCCCTCTCCCTTCCCCACCCACTCAACTGAAGTGGGTATAGGCCAAAGCTCCTCTCCCTCCCTTCACTTCTGGACACTAGCCAGGATCCATTCCTCTTATTCTGTGACCAAAGATACTGGAACACACTTCTAAGTAACTGCAGAGAGGGGTCTTCTTTACTTGATGAGTCCTTGAGCAAAAACTTGAAAAAGAAGCAGAGACTAGGGGAAATCTGTTGAAGTGCCCTAAAGCTGCATCATGGAAGAGAGCTTCCGAGACCGGGCAGCTTTCATCCGTGGGGCCAAAGACATTGCCAAGGAAGTCAAGAAGCATGCGGCCAAGAAGGTGGTGAAGGGCCTGGACAGAGTCCAGGATGAATATTCCCGAAGGTCCTACTCCCGCTTTGAGGAGGAGGAGGATGATGATGACTTCCCTGCCCACACTGATGGCTATTACCGTGGCAAAGGGGCTCAGGACGAGGAGGAAGGTGGTGCCTCTAGTGATGCCACTGAAGGTCATGATGAGGATGATGAGATCTACGAGGGGGAATATCAGGGTATTCCTCGGGCAGAGTCAGGGGGCAAAGGTGAACGGATGGCAGATGGGGCACCCCTGGCTGGAGTGAGAGGGGGCTTGAGTGATGGAGAGGGCCCCCCTGCAGGCCGAGGAGAGGCACAGCGGCAGAAAGAACGAGAAGAACTGGCCCAGCAGTATGAAGCCATCCTACGGGAGTGTGGACATGGCCGTTTCCAGTGGACACTCTATTTTGTGCTGGGTTTGGCACTGATGGCTGATGGTGTTGAAGTCTTTGTGGTGGGCTTCGTGCTGCCCAGTGCTGAGAAAGACATGTGCCTGTCTGACTCCAACAAAGGCATGCTGGGTAAGACACAGCTGGAGGCACTCCAGCACAATCCTGCCTCCAACTCTGGAAATACCTTTGCTCCTGTCCTTACTCCTGGGCTCCTTAGGACTCTGCTCCCATAATGTTCCAGAGGGCTCAGGGTTCCTCTGCACACTGTCCATAAAAATGAGGGAGCTCTGAAGCCGGAGCAGAATGGAGAAGTTGCATGTGAAAGATGAACTTGGGAAAGGGCAGCTGGTGAGGGGGTTGGGACAGTGTTTGGGGGTGGTCTGCTTAGTTGATTCTGCAGCAGGTAACCATGGTGAGATGGGTCACCATTTAATGTTTCTTCATAGTCTTCCCTCTTGTTATCTTGTTCCCTTTCCCTGGTTGGAGAATAGGAAGCCAGTATGCAAACTCCATAGTATAAATGGAGAGGGCCAGCCTGGGGCGAGGGAGGAGGTGCCAGAGAAGCTGGTTACACTTGTTCCCACTTAGATTTAGGAGTTTCCAGGGATCAGTGAGTGGTCTCTGATGGCCCTTTCTGATAGGAGTCCTGGGAAAGCCCTAGACTCACTGAGAAAGAATCCAGGCCTTTCTTTGCCACTAAATTGCCCTAGAATCTTAGATGTCTAAGTCTCCACTCCTTGGAGTTTGATTTGGGCTTGGGTAAAAGGCAGTGGGGAGTAGATGATTTTTAAAATTTCAGTTCTGATTTTATAAAAGAAGTAAGAATGGGAGTTTTAGGATCAGAAGTATTGGAAGTAGAAGGAATAAAGGATAGATTGTGTGTGTGTGTGGGATTTCCTGGGAAGATTGAAGCAATTGAAGCTCCTTTCCCAAGAAATCAAAGAGGGCATCAAAGCAGAGAGAATAAATAAGATAGAGAGGACCCTGGGACAGTTTGGGAATCCAGGCAAATCCCAGGTAAGCCAAGGATGGGTGTGTATGTGAGCGTGTGTGTGTGAGTGAGAGAGAGAGAGGAGAGTGGACAGTACTGGGGTTCTCCTGTATCTGCATTTCTGCCTTTGAACTGCTGTCCTATAGAGATGACCTTCCATCTTTGCTTGCACATGATGCATGTTCTCTCACTAACTCTTATCTCTGGGTAGATTTAGCTTTTAGAAGTTCTTTAGATCCTTGATCCATTCTGCTGCAGTTTCAGCTTCTTTAACACTCAACTAATGGGAGAACTGAGGTATGTCCACTCATACCTCTTCTGCCTCTGTTTTCCTCCTTCTAGGCCTCATCGTCTACCTGGGCATGATGGTGGGAGCCTTCCTCTGGGGAGGTCTGGCTGATCGGCTAGGTCGGAGACAGTGTCTGCTCATCTCACTCTCAGTCAACAGCGTCTTTGCCTTCTTCTCATCTTTCGTCCAGGGTTATGGCACTTTTCTCTTCTGTCGTCTCCTTTCTGGGGTTGGGTGAGTGTCCACTTCCTAAGCTCCTTGAGGGAAGGACTACACCTTTGGCCTCTGTTATACCTTTAGAACTCTGAAAAGTGCTGGGCACTTTTTAAAATACCAGATGTATTTTAAATGGGTATGAGGTGAACAAATGAATGAATTTCTTTCTCTCCCCCACCATCTTTATGCAAGCTCCTCCCTGTCCTGGACCTGTCTGCTGCTGTCCAAAATGCCATTCCATGCCTGGTCCACTCCTGAGCCCTCCACCCCACCTCTAGCTCCATTTCTGAGCCTTACCTCTACAAAGAGGGAGTGGGACTCCCTTTTAGTGGGACTAAGCTACACCCATGGGCTCCTATGGACTCTGGAGTTATTCCCTTCCAGAGTCTACACGCCTCCTTTGCTCAACAACAAACCTTGCTAACACTCACACCTGCCAGAATGGTGAAGCCTTGCCCACACCACCCTCTACTTCCTCAGCATGGCAGGCACTCTTACTCTGCCTGATTCCAAGCTTTTCTTTATTACTACTACTATGATGATGATGATGATGATGATGATGATGATGATGATGATTATAATATATTTTTGAGACAGTGTCTTGCTCTGTTGCCCAGGCTAGAGTGCCATGGCTTCAGCTTAGCTCACAGTAACCTCAAATTCCTAGGCTCAAGTGATCCTCCTACCTCAGCTTCCTGAGTAGATGGGACTACAGGTGCCCAGCACAATACCTGACAGATTTTCCTATTTTTAGCAGAGAGATGAGGTCTTGCTCTTGCTCAGGCTGGTCTTGAACTTCTGAGCTCAAGGGATCCTCCTGACTTGGCCCCCTAGAGTGCTAGGATTACAGGTGTGAGCCACTGCGCCCAGCCTCCAGGGTCTTTTCTGGCCTACTTCCATAGCACCTGCTCTAGGACTCCTGCCCTTTTTTCCTCTCTGGAGATTTTCCCTCTATTCTGCAATTATCTTCCTTTCCTTCCAGTCTGTAGTCATCTTCAGATTAATGTTTGCTTCTAAACATTTAACATCTAAAGATTAAATGTTTACTCCTTTTCTTTTCCTAAGACCTGTTTGCCTTTTTCCCATAGTGCCAAGGATGGGTGCTTGACATTTGGCTGTGAGGGGAGCTTGTGGGTCATTGTGTGTGAGATGGCATCTCTCAAAGAGTCTGGAAGATAAAAGGGACTCGGGAATCCAACGCACTGGGATAGGGGATCAGGAAGATGGCCATTTTCTAATGCTGAATTCTTGAAATGCCCTCTAGGATTGGAGGGTCCATTCCCATCGTCTTCTCCTATTTCTCGGAGTTTCTGGCCCAGGAGAAACGTGGGGAGCATTTGAGCTGGCTCTGCATGTTTTGGATGATTGGTGGAGTGTATGCAGCTGCCATGGCCTGGGCCATCATCCCCCACTACGGTGAGAAGCCCCCAGGGATCCACCCTAGGTTCTCTCCCTCCTCCCTCTTCTCCTGTGGCCCTGTGGTAGGAGCCCCCAGCCTCTGGTCTGTCTGCTGACACTGTGACTCTGTCTCTGCCAGGGTGGAGTTTTCAGATGGGTTCTGCTTACCAGTTCCACAGCTGGAGGGTCTTCGTCCTTGTCTGCGCCTTTCCTTCTGTGTTTGCCATTGGGGCTCTTACCACACAGCCTGAGAGCCCCCGTTTCTTCCTGGAGGTGATGGGGCTGAGGCTTGGTGGGAGGGTGGGGAGAAAGCACTGTGGAGCATGGAGGGCAGCAGGGGCTTCTGTGTCCCGCACACTGTTGGTTTCATTTGGTCCTGGGTGGCTGCCTTCCTTCCTCACAGGGTCCATAGTCTGGGAGACTTTGCCTTGCTTCCTTTGCCTTGGAATATATCCCCAGAGGGATTCTGTGGGTGAAGAATCCAGGGGCCCTGTTCAACCAGGGGTAGCTAAAGGTTTTGCAAGAAGGGGTCGTGGCCCTGGCCCTGAATTTATAGCTTAAGAGAAGCTCCCACCCTTTCCTCCTTTCCCCTCCAACTCAATCTTGGCCCAGCAGGGTTAGGATGTGGCCTCTTCCCAGACTACATCCTTGCCCATCATTCCTCTTCTTTTCATTTTTCACTTTCAATTTACCAGGGAATTGCTAGGACCTTTGCTTGCCCTTGTCCCCAAGGTGACCCCCCCGACTCCTGTCCCAGTCTGATAATGTCTGCTGTACTTCACCTTGGGTCTCTTTCAGAGTGGGTAATGCCTGTCCATAGGTCAGGGGTTGGTGGTGTTGGGGGTGGGATTTGTTTCATGTCCCATGACTCCAGAAGCCAGGAGGGTCTGTAACCCTGGGCCAGGGAGCGGCTGACTTGGATGTGGGGATTATGTCTGTGGCTCTAGAATGGGAAGCATGATGAAGCCTGGATGGTGCTGAAGCAGGTCCATGACACCAATATGAGAGCCAAGGGACATCCTGAGCGAGTATTCTCAGTAAGTCACAGTGCCCTCCCAATACCACCAAGACCCTGCAGCCTCAGCCCCCACCCAGCCCCTGTGCGGATACCTGCTACCTACCTTCGCAGACATCTCCGACTACGCTCTACCACAAGATTTTTAGGGTATCATATCATATCCCCTGCCTCCCATTTTGCTAATGCAGGGAAAACTGAGGTATCTCTAAGAAGTTGGGAAATTCAGAGTATGTGACTGCTCACCTCTTTCCTACCCTAGGTAACTCACATTAAGACAATTCATCAGGAGGATGAATTGATTGAGATCCAGTCAGACACAGGGACCTGGTACCAGCGCTGGGGCGTCCGGGCCTTGAGCCTGGGGGGGCAGGTAATGGAGGCTAGGATGGTGGAGGGAGAAGGGGTGGAGAGAGAAGGGAGTAGAAGACGTGGAAAGGAAGGCAGGACTTAAGTCAGGGTGGGGAGACAGATGAACTGAAGGGAGGTTGTAGGGCAGAAACATGGGCATCTATGGGTGCTAGAAGTTAGTAAAGCCAAGCTCTGACTTTGTTCTGACCCTTGCAGGTTTGGGGGAATTTTCTCTCCTGCTTTGGTCCAGAATATCGGCGTATCACTCTGATGATGATGGGTGTGTGGTTCACCATGTCATTCAGGTGAGGGGAGGGGGCTGGGGGCCATATGTTGGTTGTGTGGTATATAGGTGGAAAGTGGTGGGGGAAATGGAAATGCAGGGGTCAAACAACAAGGAGCGGTGCTCTTTGGATCCCCTCTGATCCTCCACAAAGCTCCTCTGCTTCATTTGTTCACTCAGCAGACCCATATTGCAGTATGACTGGCATTAAGCTCTACTCTGTGCTGGGATGAAGTAGAAATGTGGTCCCAGTCTTCCTGGAGCTGATGTTTTGGTCAGGGAGCTAAGGGAACTTTCTATGAGCACTTGATGAAAGCCATGGTGGGTGAAGGGCAAAGAGCTAATGGAGCACACTTGGGACTCTTGGGGGGATCTGAGTCCTGAAGATTGAATGCAGGTCATACAGGCTGTGGGGGGCAGTGGGGAGGCCAGGAGTGGGAAAGTGGGTTTTAGGCAGAGAGAAGAGCAAATAAACGCCTGGGAGGTAAGAAGGAATATGGAGGCTGGTGTGGAATAATCGATGGTCCCCAGAACCACAGCATTTGGTGAGGGAAGAACAGAGGAAGATGAGCCTAGGGGCAGCCAGGCCCCAGTCGAAGCTGACACTGCTTCTCCCTCATTCTGGACTGCCTGGTTCTAATCTCTGAGCCTCTGTCTGTTTCTCTCACCCTTGACTTTAGCTACTATGGCCTAACAGTCTGGTTCCCTGACATGATCCGCCATCTCCAGGCAGTGGACTATGCAGCCCGCACCAAAGTGTTCCCTGGAGAGCGTGTGGAGCATGTGACTTTTAACTTCACACTGGAGAATCAGATCCACCGTGGGGGGCAGTACTTCAATGACAAGTATGTCTGGACCTTTGAACTTCACTCTTTCTCTGTCCCTTCTGCTCTTTGTATCTTTTATGAGTCTGGGAATTCCAGAGGAGGCATTTTGGGGAAAATTCCTGTGGTTTCTTCTCTCAATGCCGAGCTTCCCATTACTTCACTAAAGGAGTGAGTCTCTGAGGAGGGTAGGAGGATGAGGGGAGGTGTCTCATCATCCTGGCTTTACAGGTTCATTGGGCTGCGTCTGAAGTCAGTGTCCTTTGAAGATTCCCTGTTTGAGGAGTGTTATTTTGAGGATGTCACATCTAGCAACACATTTTTCCGCAACTGCACATTCATCAACACCGTGTTTTATAACACTGGTAAGGTGGTGTGGCCAGAAATGTCAAAGGGTTGGGTGGACCTTGATAGGGGGAGAAGGAATCTTCTTCATTCACTAGCTTAGAGTTCTCAGGCTGAGATCTCTGGAGCCCTGTGGGAAAGCGGTACAGGAACTTAATAGCTATCACCAATAATTCTGAAAATCTAAGGGAAATTGCACATTTTCCTGATAAAATAATCTAATAAAAACATCAAATTTCTTTGCCTTTGGGTACAATTGTAATAATTCAGTGAGGGAATATTAATATGCTTTTGAAAAGGACAAAAATAATCTAAAACAGTGTCCTTGGGGGAAAAAAACAATAAAAGGGATATTTGGTGGGAAAAAGATTGGGAATCATTGCATTAATCTACTCTTTTAATAGTGACTCTCATATGTGACATGCTTATTTTGTGAGCTAGACAGAGAGAGGTTTCCCACCTCGACAGAGTACTGAGGAACTCTTTCCCGGCTTGCAGGAGAAAAAAAGCACAACAAAACAGTGGATAGGACTTTGTATTACTTTAAATATTTTTCTCAGAAAAATTTCTTAAACTCGTGGTACTGCTACTCCTTATAATCAGCTAACATGTACACAAAGATTGAAAAAGAAATAAAGACCGTTGGGTGGCGCCTGTGGCTCAGTGAGTAGGGTGCCCACCCCATATACTGAAGGTGGTGGGTTTGAACCTGGCCCTGGTCAAACTGCAACAAAAAAACAGCCGGGCGTTGTGGCGGGTGCCTGTAGTCCCAGCTACTTGGGAGGCTGAGGCAAGAGAATCACGTAAGCCCAAGAGCTGGAGTTTGCTGTGAGCTGTGATGCCATAGCACTCTACCAAGGGCGACAAAGTGAAACTCTGTCTCTAAAACAAACGAACAAATAAATAAATAAGGACTGTTAATGGAAAAACTTAGAAAAAGCCACATGCTATTTGACAGATGAGGGTCATTTTCTACTGTAAAGATCCCTACTTCCCATGGTGATATTATTGATTCTTTGCAGTTAGTCCCCAAAGTCATTTTGAGACCCCCACACCCCGTGCTCTACTTTCCCCCACACAATGTAGAGCCCTGGGTCGTAAGCAGTGGCAGCCTCCTCTCACATTCTCTGTGACTGCTTGCCTGTCTTGGCCTTCACTCGCAGACCTGTTTGAGTACAAGTTTGTGAACAGCCGGCTGGTAAACAGCACATTCCTGCACAACAAGGAGGGCTGCCCACTAGATGTGACAGGAACAGGAGAAGGTGCCTACATGGTGTACTTTGTCAGCTTCTTGGGGACACTGGCTGTGCTTCCTGGGAACATCGTGTCTGCCCTGCTCATGGACAAGATTGGCAGGCTTAGGATGCTTGGTAAGGGGAGAGACTGTGTGGTGTGTGCTGGATCTCACGGGGGCCAGGAGCTGGGGAGGCTGTCAACAGGCTCCTCACCATGGGTTATGGAAGAGATTGGCCAGGGAGCTCCTCTCATGTTTTCTGTTTAGGGGGTGCTACAGGGTGGATGGGGCCTGGCACAGAAGCTTCCCTAGGGGTAAAGGAGATAGGCAGACCAGCAAATGGTCTGGACACAGGTTCTGAGGTTATGGGATTTGAACCTTATGTTCGCCACCCACCTGGGGCAAGTTACTTAACCTTTCTGAGCCTGTTTTCTGCAAAATGGGAATGACAATAGCACATGTCTCACAGGGTTGATGTAC
The DNA here is from genome assembly GCA_963574575.1 of Galagoides demidoff. NCBI lineage: Eukaryota > Metazoa > Chordata > Mammalia > Primates > Galagidae > Galagoides > Galagoides demidoff. The sequence goes on along the minus strand of CAUYQV010100224.1, from coordinate 18,536 downwards.
TAAATCAGCGCATGTAAAGCATCAAGTTGCTTAACCTGTAGCTGGCATTGAATAAATGGCTGTTACTGGTATCATTTACTTTTTTTTTTTGAGACAAAGTCTCACTCTGTCACCCTGGGTGTGTGCCGTGGCATCATAGCTCACAGTAACCCGAAACTCTTGGGCTCAAGTGATCCTCCTGCCTCAGCCTCCCCAGCAGCTGGGAGTATATGTGCTTGCCATGACACCTCACTAGTTTTTCTACCTTTATTAGAGACAGGGTCTCACTTCGCTCAGGCTGGTCTTGAACTCTTTTTTTTTTTTAATTGAATGGTAACTATGTACATTAATGCACTTCTGGGGTACAGTGTGGGGTTTTCACACACAATCCAAAACACTTCCATCAAACTGGTTAACATAGCCCTCATGTCATTTGTCTTGAACTCTTGAGTTCAAGCAGTCCACCCACCTCAACCTCCCAGAGTGTTAGTATTACAGGTTTAAGCCACTGTGCTCACTGGTGGGTATCTTTTGGGTATCTTGTAGAAAAGGGAGTCTCATCCTGGCCTGTCTTAAAGCCAGCTGATGGAACAAGATGGGTTACAGATGGGTTTTGTGTGGTTGGGCTCATGATGCTCTCTCCTTTCCTGGTTCCAGCTGGCTCCAGCGTGATGTCCTGTGTTTCCTGCTTTTTCCTGTCTTTTGGGAACAGCGAGTCAGCCATGATTGCGCTCCTCTGCCTTTTTGGGGGGGTCAGCATTGCATCCTGGAACGCATTGGATGTGTTGACTGTGGAACTCTACCCCTCAGACAAGAGGTACTTGGAGTGTGGTGGGGATAGGGTAGCAGGTTCAGGGTCTAGAAGGCAGGGAAGATGTGGGGCAAAGAAGGGAGTCTGAATGGGATAATCATCCTTGAGGGTAAGAGGATATGTGTTCCCATGGAGTCTCCCTTACCCCCACTTTTTTTTTTTGAGGCAGAGTCTCATTTTGCCACCCTTTGTAGAATGCTGTGGTATCATAGTTCATAGCAATCTCAAACTCTTGGGCTCAAGTGATTCCCTTGCTTCAGGCTCCCAAGTAGCTGGGACTAAAAAACAATACTTGGTTATTTTTAGAGACAGGTTCTCAGTTTGCTCAGGCTGGTCTCAAACTCCTGAACTCAGGCAATCCACCCCGCTCATGTCCCAGAGTGTTAGGATTACAAGTGTGAGCCACTGCGCCTGGCTTGGAATTTCTCCCCTTAAATCTGGTAGCTTTTGTACTTACTCTCTGAAATCTTAACTTTTTTTTTTTTTTTTTTTTGAGGCAGAGTCTTACTCTATCACCTGGGGTAGAGTGCTGTGGCGTCATAGTTCATAGCAGCTGCAAACTTTTGGGCTTGAGCAATCTTTCTGAGTAGCTGGGACACAGATGCCTGCCACAATGCCCGGCTTTTTTTTTTTTTTTTTAGTAGAGATGGAGTCTTACTCTTGCTCAAGCTGGTCTTGAACTCCTGAGTTCAGGCAATTCTCCCATCTTGGCTTCCCAAAGTGCTAGGACTACAAGTGTGATGAAGTCTTAACTATTAACCTAATTTTTTGGTGTTTTTCTTCATCATCTTCCAATTTATTTATATTCTCTGACATACATCCCTCATCCCTCTGCCTCTCCATCCTTCCCTCTCTCTCTCGGATACTACATTCATTGTCTTCCTTCTGCACCCTCCCACTCTTCCCTTGGCTCCCTCCTGGGCTGGCCCTCTGTGCTGTACGCCGCGATGCCTGAGCAGGACCACAGCCTTCGGCTTCCTGAATGCCCTGTGTAAGCTGGCAGCCGTGCTTGGGATCAGCATCTTCACGTCCTTTGTGGGAATCACCAAGGCTGCCCCCATCCTCTTTGCCTCAGCTGCCCTTGCCCTCGGCAGCTCTCTGGCCCTGAAGCTGCCTGAGACCCGGGGGCAGGTGCTGCAGTGAGGGGCCTTTGGGGCTTTGGGAGTGGCAGGCACACTGTGAGACCAGGTCCTTCCTTCCCTTCCCTGCCCTACCATCCTGGCTCCAGAGCCATCACTCTCCACTCCCCTGTTTGGTGTCTCAGCTCTGTGTGTATGTGGGTGTGCATGTGTGTGATCCCCGTGGGCAGGGACTAAAGGGAAGGCTCCTTCATCTCAGTTTGGGATGAAGTCTGCTCCCTATTTCCTACTACCCTTAACTTTGCACAAGAGAAGGCTGAGCCTAACCCTTCTCCGCTCCAGGAGTTCCAGAACTGGCTTCCTGCCTTTCCCCTCATTCTCTCTGCCTAGGCCCTGGTGAAACCACGGGTATGCAGTTATGCTGGGGGCTGGGGCTTGGGTGTAGACCACGGACCAAAAGAACTTCTTAGAGTTGGCAGGGCCTCAGTACCCTCTCTCACATCCTGATGGATGCTGGGGGAGTAGCAATAAACCTCAGGCCCCTGGCCTCCCCTTAATCCCTCAATTTGGGCTGTAAATACAAAGCCTAAATTGTATGAAATTAGCTTTCTGATTCTTATTTATTTACATATTAAGTTCTGAGGCAGCTCAGCAGGACTGTGTGTGTGAATGTTTGTGTATACTTATGTATGTGTGTGCATGTGCCATAGAGTGGGGGTGTCACTATATTGTCCTAAAATATAAGCCAAGGGTAATTTTAATGGACACACACAACCCTGCCTCCCACAGTACTTCCCTAATCTTGTTTCTGTGTTGAGCCTGGGAAGGAGGAGGCCTAGGCCAGTCTGGAATAAGAGTTCCGCAGTCTAGGGGAATCTGAGGGCACCTGGCAAGGCCCATCTCTTTCCCTCCTTCAAGAAGCACAGTCCTCCTCTGGAGTGAGAAGCTTCACCCACTATAGCACAGACAGGAACAGCACAGCTGTCCTCACCTGTCCCCCATAGGCAGGGGGAGGAAAGAAACCAGGCATATGGTCAAACCAGCAGATCAAAAAGCACAAGGCTGAGGTCATCCTGGAAACTCCCCTAAAAGTGGGGAGAGGTTGGGCAGTAAGTGAGTAACTCCTAACGCAGGGACCAGAAGCTTGGGTTTCCCCATCTCACCCTTCCACACTGTAGCCTTTGTAGGTTAAGCTGCCCCATCCCGCTGTACCCTGTGTGACTGCTTTCTTTGGTGCCCTCTTCTCACCCTACTGTAGTTGTGATGTGTTGTAGTTTTTAGCTGTTTGTAAAATGTTTTAAAAAAAGTTAAAAGTAAAAAAGAAAAAATAATAAAAAGAAAATCCAAATTCACCCTTATGCTGTGTCTGGTGGCCCTCCCTTGTGGTCACTCCCCCCCATTTTGTAACACTGAACCAGGTGGTGACTGTTTTAACTCTTTGGTGTCTGTGCTCAAAAGACCGACTGCCTTCTCCTCCAGTGCCCAGTGTGTGTGCGTGTCTTCCCTTACCCTTCACTTGCTGGACGTAGCCCTCTCCCCTGCGCTCCTGGAGGGATCCATCCATCTCTCTTGCTCTCCTGGGGAACCCTAAACCCAACTCCCTTGATGTGAAAAATGCAATGAAAAATATTGGTGAAAAATAAAAAGAAAATTAATCCTTAAAATACAAAATGGCTATGTCTGTTTCTATGCCTTCTCCACCCATATCCAATTCTTGTAAGCTTTGGGACAGCAAAATGGTGAGAAATCTTTCCAAACTGGAAGCCAGAATAACATGATGTATCATATTTACTTCCTAAATTGGTCTCTTTACCCTGACCTTTCCACTTCTGTTGATGGATGGTCCTCAGAAGTCTCCCAGATTTGAAAATGTGTAATCATTTCTGAAGAATAGGACTAACTTTGCTCCACATCTTCTGGTTTGCCTTTTTTTTTTTTTTGCTGTTTTTGGCCAGGGCTGGGTTTGAACCTGCCACCTCCCGCATATGGGGCCAGTGCCCTACTCCTTTGAGATACAGGAGCCACCCTGATTTGCCTTTTATAGATTCCAGATTCCATTCTTTTGTTTTTTTTTGAGACAGACCCTCAAGCTGTTGCCCTGGGCAGAGTGCTGTGGCATCACAGCTTATAGCAAACTCCAACTACTCCTGGGCTCAAGCGAGTTTCCTGCCTCTGCCTCCCAAGTAGCTGGGACTACAGGCGTCTGCCACAAGGCCCAGCTGCTATTTTTTGGTTACAGCCATCGTTGTTTGGCGGGCCCAGGCTGGATTCGAACCTGCCAGCTCAGGTGTATGTGGCTGGCACCTTAGCTGCTTGAGCCACAGGCGCCAAGCCAGATTCCATTCTTGACTTGTGGAGTTAGAATCTTTTTTTTTTTTTTTTTAAATGTGGGGATCTTAAATGTACATTTTTAACAAGCTCCCTTAGGAATTTTTACCCATGAGGAAATCTGAAAACTACCACCTGGGGGTTACCCTTAACTTCCCTCATTCTAGTCCATTTCTGTTCTAATCAAGTCATTTTCTTTTTTTTGAATGGTAACTCTCAAATCAACTCCTTTCCATTCCCACAACTGACCTCTAAAGTCAGTGTTCTACCTCAACTCTTGATTTCTGTGCCTCCAATCTCCCATGCCAGTTCACTCACACATCACTGTCAGATCAGTCTGTTCTTGAAGGCTCTTTGGCGTGCCCTCACTCAAAAGTCTTCACTGATTTCCTATTGCCAACTAGATGCATTCTAAACTCTTTAGCCCAAAATGGTCAAGATACGTGCTAACCAAGCCTTTTCTCTAATAATTTCTATACTGAGATTATTGGAAAGCTGCTGCTTATGTAGCATTACTTGAGCTGTACTCAAAAATACAACATTTGGAAGGCTACATAAAAATGTCTCCATCTTCTGTAATCTTTTGCTAGGTTATTCTCTTTTCACTGCTTAAAAAGGTATTTTTCAGAGGTGTCTGTAGCTCAGTGGGTAGGGTGCCAACCATATACACCGGAGCTGGCAGGTTTGAACCCAGCTTGGGTCAGCTAAACAATAGCAATTAACAACAAAAATAGCCAGGCATTGTGGCAGGTGCTTGTAGTCCCAGCTACTTGGGAGGCTGAGGCAAGAGAATCGCTTAAGCCCAAGAGTTTGAGGTTGCTGTGAGCTATGATGCCATAGCACTCTACCGAGGGCAAAAAAGTGAGACTCTGTCTCCAAAACAAAAAGGTATTTCTCATAAACAAATACAAGTACTACTTTTTGGAAATTGTTACAAAGTCAAACATTTTACTGTGGTGCCTGTGGCTCAAAGGAGTACAGCGCCAGCCCCATATACCAGAGGTGGTGGGTTCAAACCTGGCCCTGGCCAAAAACTGTTAAAAAAAAAAAAAAAGTCAAAAAACATTTCTCCAATATGAAATTCAAATGTGTCCCTGCCTATAACTCCTGCCTTGCACAGTAACTTTACTGAGGTTCTTCCCCCGTCTGCAACACCTATCTTCTTTCTGATTAATTCTGTGCTTTCCTTTAAATAGGTCTAAATAGGTCACTTCCCTCATGAAGCCTTTTTTGACTACTCTAATCTATAGATATCTTCTCACAAGAACAAGAGAGGGAAGTGTAATTGGTGGGACCACACCTATGGTACATCTTACAAGGGTACATGTGAAATTTATTAAATGTAGAATACAAATGTCTCAACACAGTAAGAAAATGCCCTGAAGGCTATGTTAACGTTTGATAAAAATATTTCAAATTGTATATAAAACCAGCATATTGTACCCCATGATTGCATTGATGTACACAGCTATGAATAATGATAAAAAAAAAAGAACACAGCAATGTAACTCTCTTTTAATTTCTCTTTTAATATATGAATTATTTACAATTCATCAGTTCTGATGCAGCTCCTTAGTCACAATTTAGCATGGGAACAACTGGGCAAGAGCAGTATGAGTGACTCTGCTCTTTCCTTGGTTTAGCTTTGACCTGAAGCCGGTAGCTCTCTGGAGAATATATATGGACTTTAACGCAATGGGGCCCAGGGATCTTTGCCCCTTATAAGTCCTGGACTGTATTGAGGGGAAGGCCTCAGTTCATTCTCACCTAGCCCATTTGATCCTGACCCTTCCCCTCTCTTGGGTTCAGGGAGTTCCTCGAGTTTTCTTGTTCCCACCCAGGCAGGGAGGGCTAGTGTCCAGCTGAGGGTTCTCCCTCCATTGGGCAGGGGTCCGTGCCTGGATAGCGAGTGCATGGACTGGCCCAGCCAGCTCCTCAGACAGGGCGGCGTGTACCAGCCTGTGCCGTTGCAAGGGGCTCAGTCCCTCGAAACGAGAGCTCACCACCGCTACGCGAAAATGCGTCTCGCTGCCGGCTGGGACTGCGTGGCCGCCGCTCTCGTTGCGTAGCTCCAGCACCTCGGGGCTCAGGGCCTGCTCCAACTTGGCGCGAATGGCTGCCTCCACCGGACCAACAGTCCGGGATTCCCCGCTGGCCCGGGATAAACAGACGCGGCCAGCCATGGAGACCAGGCGCAGGATCCGCTGCCCACTCACCATCGGCTACTTAGGAGAAGCGGAAGCAAGTAATGAGGGTCACGGCCTTCCGCTTGGTAACAGCCCACCCGCTCCGCGGTCCTGGCAACTTTCCCAACCCAACTTGCCCCCACTCCCAGCGCGCCCTGCATGACTCTTACATCCCGCCCTGTAGGGAGTCCGCCTAGACGCCACACTGCAGTATCAGAAACACCGCCCTTTCTCTGTGTGACGTGGAGGAATCTAGCCTCTAGGTGTGGGTAGTGGAGTGACAAGGGGGGGATTAGAGAGGCCGCACGGGAGGCGCCTTAGTTCGTAAGGGCATTGCAAAAAATGAACTGGACGCTGCAAAAGTTGGGTATGTATAACTCCGTGCTTTTGGTTGAGCCGATGCCTCTGAGACCCCTCTGAACCCCAGTCTGGGCTCTTTCTACCTGTAGCCTCGGCTACTGCGATTCCAGGTCAGCGCCAGAATTCCAGATGTTCCGGAAGAAGATGCAGCGCGGCGGCCCGAAGCGCGCTGGGAAATGGAGTCCTGTGGCCAGAAGGAGCCGCGCGCGCTCGAGGGCTCACGGGAACTGTAATTCCTGAGTTTCCCCACTCGCGAGGGCTGGGAAGTTCTGAACCAGAATGAGCAAAGAAAAGGGAGTTCTCGCACAGTTGGGGCTGGGATTATTCTTTCTATTTTATTGCCAATAGATCTTGTAGATCATTGGGGGGAGGTGAACCTGTGGCTTTAAGGAAACTTGTGGCCTTTCTGGTCCTTAAGTGTGGCCTTTTGATTGAATCTAAATTCTATTTATTTATTTATTTTTTGAGACAGAGTCTCATTATGTCGCCCTCGATAGAGTACGGTGGCATCACAGCTCACAGCAACCTCAAACTCTTGGGCTCAGGTGATTCTCTTGCCTCAGCCTCCCAAGTAGTGGAGACTACAGGCGCCCACCACAACACCTGGCTATTTTTGTTGTTGTTGCCATTGTTGTTTTAGCAGGCCTGCGCCGGGTTCGAACGCGCCAGCCCTGGTGTATGTGACCGGTGCCCTAACCACTGAGCATGGGCGCTGAGCCCGATTGAATCTTGATTGATTTTACATAAATCCTTTCAACAAAAGAATTGCAGCAGAGAAAGATGAAGATTTCTTGTCTCCTTTGGTGCTTAAAAAAGAATGACCTTGAAATCAGAAGGCCTCAAGTCCCCTTTTAGATGGACAAGTGAGCAGACAATAGCAATGCTAATAGCAACGCATAGCTAATAGCGTGTGCTAAGCGCTGTGTGACTAAGCATATGATGCCAAGGAGGCGTGTCATCCGGAGTTTAGCGGGTGCAGGTGGGAAAGAGAGAATTTCCAAGAGGAAATTTAGGAGAACAGATAGGACAGCATGAAAACCCGTTTTTCATTCCCTCATAGTAAGATATAGCTGTGGTTGCTGAACATGCAAAAGGTGGAGGAGAAAGAATTTTGAGTGTCTTTCCTTCTAGAGTAGTTAGGGTGTGGTTGGTTATGTATGGTCTGTGCCCAGGGGCTACAGATGATAGTGAGGAATCAGGTGTGGGGAGAGAAGGCAGGGGCCAGAGCATCTTAGGCCTTGTAGCCTTATATCATCTAAGTATTTCGCCAACTTCTCATTTCGAAAAATTTCAAACACACAGAAAAGTTGAATAGTGCAAGGCAACACCCTCTACCTTTCATTGGATTCACCACTTTTTGCCTTTATATATATTATCTACTTATACATCTATGCTTATACTCTAGTATGTGACCCCTAAGAATAAGGATGTTCTACAGGACCACAATATCCTTATCACATTTAAGAGATTTAATGTCTAATGACATAGTATTTTCCCTAACCTTTGGCTGACTACATTAGTCCTATGCCTGTAATCCTAGCACTCTGGGAGGCCCAGGTGGGTGGATTGCCTGAGCTCAAGGTTGGAGACCAGCCTGAGCTATAGTAAGACCCCACCTCTAAAAGTAGCCAGCCATTGTGGCTGGTGCCTGTGATCCCAGCTACTTAGGAGGCTGAGGTAAGAGAATCGCTTGAGCCCAGGAGTCTGAGGTTGCTGTGAGCTATGATGTTGCCAGGGCACTCTACCCAGGGCAATAGCTTGAGACTCTGTCTCAAAAAAATTTTTTTTGCCCTAGTCTTTTAAAAATATTTAAAACTTTCAGAAAAGTTGCAAGATGAGTACAGTGAGTAACTTATTTACTTACCCTTTACCTAGATTCACTGATAACACTTTACTAGACTTTCTTTGTATTTTTCTTTGAATATGAGTGTATATAATAGCAATGATAAAATAATTATTTTTGCTGAATCACTCCAGTTAGGTACAAAATTCTTTTTTTTTTTTTTTTTTTTTTGAGACAGAGCCTCAAGCTGTCCCCCTGGGTAGAGTGCCATGGCATAGCTCACAGCAACCTCCAACTCCTAGGCTCAAGCGAGTCTCCTGCCTCTGCCTCCCACATTGCTGGGACCACAGGCACCCGCCACAATGCCCGGCTATTTTTTGGTTGTAGCCATCATTGTTGTTTGGTGGGCCCGGGCTGGATTTGAACCCACAACTTTAGGTGTATGTGACTGGTGTCTTAGCCACTTGAGCCACAGGCGCTGAGCCAGGTACAAAATTCTTTACAACTTCACTGCTATATACTGTCAACATATATCTCCTAAGAACAAGGACATTTTCATACATAGCTACAATACCATTATCACATCCAGGAATTTTTTTTTTAGAGACAGAGTTTCACTTTGTTGCCCTTGGTAGAATGCTGTGGCTTCACAGCTCACAGCAACCTCCAGCTCTTGAGTTTAGGCGATTCTCTTGCCTCAGCTTACTGAGTAGCTGGGACTACAGGCACCCACCACAACGCCCGCTATTTTTTTGTTGCAGTTTGGCTGGGGCTGCGTTCGAACTCGCCGCCCTCAGTATACAGGCCGGGGGCCTACTCACTGAGGAGCCACAGGCACCTCCCACACCCAGGAAATATAACATTCATCCTACACTATTGGGAGGTGTAGGAAACTGAGCACCATGCTTGTAGGAGCAGTCGCTGGTTCTTGAGGGAGGTGCCAGGAGTGGGACAATCTCCTAGCTGGCATGGAGCTGTTTTGCAGCCCAGAGACAAGCCCTCAAGCAACTGAGTGCTTTAAGTGAGATATGATCGGTAGCTCGGCGGCTCCCATACCTCAGTCGGTAGGGCGCCGGTCACATACAAGGGTAGCGGGTTAGAACCTGGCCCGGGCCTGCTAAGCAACAAGGACAACTGCAACTGAAAAAAACAGCCGGGCGTTCTGGTGGGTATCTGTAGTCCCAGCTACTTGGGAGGCAAGAGAATCACTTAAGCCAAGAGTTTGAGGTTGATGTGAGCTATGACGCCACGCCACTCTACCCAGGGCAACAGCTTGAGACTGTATGAAAAAAAAAAATTCGGTAGCTCGTTAGCAAGCAGGTGTTGGACCTTGAGCAACTGTGGGACGCCAGGGTGGGAGTCGAGACTGTGGGAAAGAGCACGTAGCAACCATTAAGCACACAGTCCTTGTACGTGCCTCCCTCCCCACCCCCGACCTGTTGTACACTGTTTCAATAAAAGGCCACAGCAGAGGTTACTCGAGGCTTCCCTGCACCTATGAGAAGTCCACCTCTTGCAAGCTTTTGTACTTCTGTGTCCCAGCTGTTTTATTTGCGCAGTTACGGGGTGCCACACCAGCACCGACAGGGAGGTTCTGGTGTAGAACAGGGGTAGGGTCCCCAGGAAAGGAGAGGAGGCCAGTCCAGGGACTAGGAAAGACTTTTTAGAAGAGGGGAAAAGGAGAATGGAGACTGACCAGGTGTCAGCTCACAGTTGCAAAAGGGTTTTTATTAGCCTTATCAGTATAGCTGAAATGGGGCAGTGAGCCTGGAAGTACTATGGCCTGGGGCTCTTCTCTAGTGCTGCTCAGAATTATGGAGCGTCCTTAGGGTCGGGATTATAGGCACATCCTCAGTACCTATTAGGATATGGATAGTGTTTCCAGGAACTCTGGCCTTGAGGCACTCCAGCAGTTTGGGGAGGGGATTGTTGGTTTCTGATCTGATTTCTAAAATGGCTGTACTCTGTCAGAGTTATGAGAATTCCTTTCCCACAACTCTTATCTAATGTATGGTGGTTTTTTGTTTTTTGGGTTTTTTTGATAGAGTGTCACTTTGTCACCCTCAGTAGAGTGCTGTGGCGTCCTCGCTCACAGCTCAAGTGATTCTCTTGCCTCAGCTTCCCGAGTAGCTAGGACTATAGCTGCCCACCACAGCACCCAGCTGTTTTTAGTGGTGAGGTCTCACTCTAGCTTAGGCTGGTCTTGAACTGGGAAACTGAGGCGATACACTTGCCTTGGTCTCCTGGAGTGCTGAGATTACAGGTATAAACCACCGTGCTTGGCTTTATTATCTAATATATGCTTGACATTCAGTTTTTCCCAACTGTCTCATTCCTGTCTGCTAAGATTTGAATATGTTCCTTTTAAAATTAATGTTGAGGCTCAGCACCTGTAGCTCAGTGGCTAGGGTGCCAGCCACATATACCAGAGCTGGCAGGTTTGAATCCAGCCCAGGTTGTAGTTGCTCAATGACAACTACAACCAAAAAATAACAGGGCATTGTAGCTGGTACCTGTAGTTCCAGCTACTTGGGAGGCTGAGGCAAGAGAATCGCTTAAGCCCAAGAGTTTGCTGTGAGCTGTGACGCTATGGCACTCTACCCAGGGTGACGTAGTGAGACTCTGTCTCAAAAAAACAAAACAAACAAACAAAAAATAATAAAACTCATGTTGAAATTTAATCCCCAATGTGTTGGTATTAAGAGGTGGGGCTTTTAGGAGGTGATAGGCTATGAGGGCTCTACCCTCAAGAAGGGATTGATTAGTGCCTTATGAAAAGGCTGGAGGGGGTAAGTTTGCCCCTTGTATCCCTTCTGCCATGTGAAGACACCTGAATGGCACTTCTATGAAGAACTGGCTAACGTGCCAGAGCCTTTATCTTGGATTTGCTAGTCTCCAGAACTGTGAGAAAATAAATTTGTTTTTTATAAATAACCCAATCTGTGGTGTTTTGTTATAGTAGGCACACAAAGATAGTGCCCTATATAATATTCAATTTTCGGAAATGCAATTCAGGAAATGCATTGCACTAGCTTTGACTTTAAATTTGTATTTTGCAAAGATCACTGGCTGCAGGGTGGAGAATGGGTTGTTGAGGAGGGAGACCAGGTAGGAAGTTACTGTAGCAGTCTAGATGAGAGACAATGATGACTCCCACCAAAGTAGTGGTGGTGGTGATGATGGAGAAGAAGTCCGGCTACCAGATGTATATTAGGACAGTAAAATCTACAGGATGTGGTAATGGCTTGGTTATAGGAGAGGAAGCATCAAGGGTAATTATCAGAATTGTGCATCTGGAGTTGCAAAAATTGTACAAATAATTCCTGTATACCCTTCACCCTGGTTACTCAGATATTAACATCTTACCATGCTTACTTCATTTCTATGTATCTATCTACACATAAGTAATTTTTTTCTGAACTACTGGAGGGTTTTGGAGATACAGTTCACTTTATTACCTGTGATAGTTTTATATTTATGTGGTTTTTATTTATTAGAGATGAAGTCTCTGTCTGTCACCCAGGCTGGAGTGCAGTGGTATGTTTATAGCTCACAGCAACCTCAAACTCCTGGGCTCATGTGATCCTCCCATCTCAGCCTACCAAGTAGTTGGGACTACAGGTACATGCCACCACACCCAGCTAATTTTTAAATTTTTTGTAAGACAGGCTCTTGCTTTGTTGCCCAGGCTGGTTTTGAACTCTGCTCAAGTAATCCTCCCACCTGGTCCTCCCAGAGTGCTGGGATTACAGGTATGAGCCACCATATTAGCCCTGTGATGGTTAATTTTAATGTGTCAACTTGGGGCTACTTCTGTGTTTCTGGGCTATTAGTACCTGGATATTAGGTCAAACGTTACTATGAATCTGTGAGGGTATATAGAACGAGATTAACAGTTGAAGTGGTAGACTGAGGAAAGGAAATTGCCGTCCGTAATGTGGGGTGGGGCTCATTCAGCCATTTGAAAGCCTGAGTATAACAAAAAGGCTGACCCTCTCCCAAGTGAGAAAGACCTCCTTCTGCCTGACTGCTTTGAGACTAGAACCTTGGCTTTTTCCTGCCTTCAGATTCTAACTGAAGGATTTGAGGTTCTTCCTGGGTCTTTTTTTGGGGGGGTGAGTAGGGGCTGGGTTTGAACCCACCACCTCTGGTATATGGGGCTGGCACCCTACCCCTTTGAGCTACAGGTGCCACCTGTCTTCCGGGGTCTTGAGGCCTGGCCTTTGAATTTGAAACACACCATTGGTTCTCGGGCCTTTTTTTTGTAGAGACAGAGTCTCACTTTATCACCCTTGGTAGAGTGCCGTGGACTCAACACAGCTCACAGCAACCTCCAACTCCTGGGCTTAGGAGATTCTCTTACTTCAGCCTTCTGAGTAGCTGGGACTACAGGTGCCTGTCACAACGCCTGGCTATTTTTTGTTGCAATTTGGCCAGGGCTGGGTTTGAACCTGCCATCCTCGGTATAAGGGGCCAGCACCCTACCCTCTGAGCCACAGGCACTGCCTGGTTCTCAGGCCTTTGTACTTGGACTGGAACTACACCATCTGCCCTTATTGGTCTCCAGATTGTCAACTCACCCTTGGGACTTGTTAGCCTCCATAAACAATAAGGTAACTCTTACTAATAATACCTATCTATCCATCCCCTATTGGTTCTGTTTTCTGATAAGAAAAAAAAAAGACATTTTCACACAAAACCAGAATATAATTGTTAAGCTGCAAAAATTAACATAGATATAGTACTATTATCTAATAAATAGGGCTTTTTCAAAATTTGCCAAGCGGCTAAGGTGCCAGCTACATACACCTGAGCTGGCAGGTTTGAATCCAGCCCAGGCCTGACAAAGAACAATGATGGCTGCAACCAAAAAATAGCTGCGCATTGTGGTGGGTGCCTGTAGTACCAGCTACTTGGGAGGCGGAGGCAGAAGAATTGCTTGAACCCAGGAGTTGGAGGTTGCTGTGAGCTATAATGCCACACCACTCTACTTAGGGCAACTGCTTGAGGCTCTGTCTCAAAAAAAAAATTTTTTTTTTCTAATTGTTCAACTAATGTGCTACATATAAAATGAAAAAAAATTTTTTTTCTGGTCTGGAATCCAATTTAGGACCACACAGTATGTTCACCTGTTATGTCTGTTTACTTTCTATTATTTTGGAACAGTTCCTTAGTCTTTCTTTGTCTTTTATAACTTTGACTTTTTTGGAAGAGTACAGATATTTTATTTTGTACAATGTCCGTCAATTTGGGTTTATCTAATGTTTCTCTATGGTTAAGATTTAGCATAATGCATTTTGGCAGGAATACTGCAGAAGTGATGCTGAGTCGTCAGGGAAACTGACCAGGTGCACATGATCATGACTTTTCCTATTACTAGTGATAATTCTGATCACACAATTAAGGTTTCTCCACTGTAAAATTATTCTTTTTCTGTCTGTATATGTGGGAGATACTTTGAGTTTATGTAACTTTGTATTCCCTATTAAACTTCTGTCCACTAATTTTAGCATCCAAGAAATATATATTTTTCTTTTTTTTCTTTTTTGAGACAGAGTCTCACTATGTTGCCCCTAGTAGAGTGCAGTGGTGTCACAGCTCACAGCAACCTCAAACCCTTGGGCTTAAGTGATTCTCTTGCCTCAGCCTCCCAAGTAGCCGGGACTACAGGCACCTGCTACAATGCCCAGCCTTTTTTTTTTTTCTTTGCAGTTGTCATTGTTGGTTAGCTGGCCTGGGCTGGGTTTGAACACACCAGCCTGCGTATATGTGGCCGGTGCCCTACCCACTGAGCTTGGGGCACTGCCCCTAAGAAGTACATTTGAGGTATCTCTTAGTCAAGGGTTACTGAAGAATCAGGAATGAAATCACTGGGGGCAGGTGGGTGAGTGGGGTGAAATCACCTAGGGAGAGGGTATATGGTAAGAAAAGAATCAGAATGTTTATCAGAAAGACTGCTCTGGCTAGTGTGTGAAGAATGTATTTGAGGAGTGGGAAGAATAGAAGCAAGAGGAGTGCAAAAGCCTTTGTTAGGAGATAAAAGATAGCCTGAGAGAAGTTGTGGGGGCATCTGTAGTCCTAGCTACTTGACAGACTGAAGCAAGAGGATTGCTTGAGCACAAGAGTTTGAGGTTGCTGTGAGCCATGACACCATGGAACTCCAACCAGGGTGACTGAGTGAGACTCTGTCTCAAAAAAATAAAGAAGAGTGGGATGGTTGAATGAATTAAGGTCTGAATGGAGAAGGCCAACATCATTATTATTATTGTACAAATAAAAGCTTTCTAAGTTGTAAGCTCCATAGGGCAAGCTCTTTGTAATAAAAACACAGTCATAATAATAAAGACTATGTAGTGAAGGTCTGTCATATCAAAACTTTTAGAAGCTTTAAGCACTGAGAGATTATGGAAGACATCTTATGCGTAATTAAACAAAACTAAACAAACAATAGATCCCTGCCTCCGGCTTGTTCTTGTGAATAGATTTTTTTTGTAACTTCTCACTCCCGGAATCCGGTGTTATGGCTTCTGTCTCTCCAATGGTTTTCCTTTTGGGCCTTCTGCTCCTCTGTACTCATGGTGGAAGTGGCCTGTACACCAAGGGGGCCCTTCCCCTGGATACAATCACTTTTTACAAGGGGCCCCTTGAGAAGGGGAATTAGCCCCCAAAGTTCCTGGAAAACCCACTTGCTCAGCTCTATCGGCCTTCAGGTCACTCCCAAAAGCAAGTTTGTCTTGGTGAAGTTCAACACACAGTACTCTCACGGTGAGAAGCAGGATGAGTTCAAGCGTCTTGCTGAAAACTTGGCCTCCAGCAACGATCTCTTAGTGGCAGAGGTGAGGATCTCAGATTATGGTGACAAGTTGAACATGGAGCTGAGTGAGAAATACAAGCTAGACAAAGAGAGCTATTCAGTCTTCTACCTCTTCAGGGATGGGGACTTTGAGAACCCAGTCTCATACAATGAAGGGGCAGTGAAGGTTGGTGCCATCCAGCAATGGCTAAAGGGGGAAGGGGGTCTACCTAGGTATGCCTACTTGCCTGCCTGCATATGATGCTCTGGCTGGGGAGTTCATTAGGGCCTCTACTGCGGAGGCCTGCCAGGCCCTCTTGATGCAGGGGCATCACAACCTCTCAAGTGTGAAGGAGACTGACAAGAAGTGGGCTGAGCAATACCTGAAAATCATAGGGAAGATCTTAGACCAAGGGGAGGACTTCCCAGCATGAGAAACGACCCAGATCGCCAAACTTCTAGAGAAGAACAAGATGAGAAGGAGGAGTATAAAAAGGCCCAGTAGGGGTTTCCAGTGTTTGGTGAGGAGTAGGGAGGAGAAACTTACCTGCTATCTGCATGACCCTTGTTGGAATATAAGAGAGTGGAGGAAAAATGGTATTGCACTGGAATTCTGAGCCCTGAGTATGCTTGGACATTGATGCTGATGTGACCATGCTTGGGACATCTAGATAACCAGTTTGAGGAGAAGTGGAATGCTTACACAGATGGCAAGTGCCCCTCAGAAGGAATAGGTGCTTATAGTCCTTGACAGGTATAATTCTAATCCAATTAAAGTCTCGGTGTTTTGGGTAAAACAAAACAAAACAAAACAAAACAAAAGAACAAAAACAAAACATTTATCTGTAGGCTGGGCACAGTGGCTCACACCTGTAATCCTAGAACTCTGGGGCGCCAGGGCGGGTGGATTGACTGAGCTCACAGGTTTCAGACCAGCCTTAGCCAGAGTGAGACCTCATCTCTAAAAAATAGCCGGGCATTGTGGTGGGTACCTGCCTGTAGGCTACTTGTTACGACAAAGTGAAAGTCTGTCTCCAAAAAAAAAAAAACAAAAAACACTCATCTGTAACACAAGGATTGGTATATAGAACAAAGTACTCATTACTTTCCCAATGATGATTACTTTAATATTTGTTCATTTAAAAAGAAAATTTGTACTTAGTTATTGAGGCATAATTCATACATAAGAAATTTACATATCTTAAATGTATGTCTTAATTTTACATATGAATACATCATGTCAAGATATAGAAAACATCCAGAACCTTTGAATTCTCCCAGGGAAGTTAATACTACCCTGTCTCTAACCTTTCTTTAACACCATAGATTAGTTGTACCTGTCTCCCCTAACCCCAAACTGAGTCCTGCTCTGTCCCACCTCAGCCTCTGGAGTAGCTCAGACTATAGGTGTGTACCACCATGCTTGGCTAATTTTTTTTTTTTTGAGACAGAGTCTTTGTCACCCTCAGTAGGGTGCTGTGGAGCCATCGCTCACAGAAACCTTCAACTCTTGGGTTTAAGTGATTCTCTTGTCTCAGCTTCCCAAGTAGCTGGGACTACAGGCACCCACCATAATGCCTGGCTATTTTCAGAGATGAGGTCTTGCTTTGGCTCAGGCTGGTCTCGAACTCCTGAGCTCAGTCAATTCACCTGCCTCGGCCTCCCAAGTGCTAAGTTTACAGGTGTGAGCCACCGTGCCTGGCCCACCTGTCTAATTTTATTTTATCTTTATTTATTTTTTTTGAGACAGAGTCTTACTGGTTGCCCTTGGTAGAGTGCAGTGACATCACAGCTCACAGTAACCTCCAACTCTTGGGCTTAAGCGATTCTCTTGCTTCAGCCTCCCAAGTACCTGGGACTACAGGTGCCCACCACAATGTCCAGCTATTTTTGTGTTGCAGTTGTCACTGTTGTTTCAGCAGGCCCAGGCTGGGTTCAAACCTTCTAGCCTTGGTTTATGTGGCCAGCGCCCTAACCCACTGAGCTATGGGTGCCACCCTAATTTTTTATTTTTGGTAGAGATGAGGTCTTACTCCTGGTTAGGCTGGTTTCAAAGTTCTGGCCTCACCTGATCTTCCCACCTTGGCCTCCCAGATTTTGCCTGTTTTGAACTCACATAAACAGTGTGAATTTATTCATATTTGTCTTCTTTGGCTCAACATTGTATGTGTGAGGTTCACCCATATTGGTAGCAATTTGTTCATTGTCATTGTTGTATGGCATTGCAGTATATTAATACCTTACTTTCTTGTATGTGCTTTTTTTTTCTTGCAGTTTTTGGCCAGGGCCAGGTTTGAACTCGCCACCTCTGGCATATGGGGCTTGTACCCTACTCTTTGAGCCATAGGCACCAAGCACTTGTACATGCTTTTTATCAGTCATAAACATTTATTTCTGTCTGGAATATATCCAGGAGTAGAACTGCTAGGTCATAGGATATATTCAATATTTATTTTTGAAATGGCAAATGTATTCAAAGAATTTTGAGGATGACCCTGCTTTTTTGGTGCCTGGCATTGTTCTAAATATTTAACACTCATGAACTCTTTTTAATTTACAACAGCCCCACAAAGTAGGTACTATTATTATTCTTGCTTTACCAATGAAGCAGAGACCCTTCAACATTAGGTAACTTGCCTGTGGTACCAGATCTGGTAAATAAACACAGTGAGTCAGGCTGAAGACCTTGGCTCTTAATAATTAAGCTATTGTGCTTCTGTTAGTCAGGGTCTTGCAGAGAACCCAGAATGAATTGGAGACGTATATGATTTATTATGAGGGACTGGCTCATGAAAATCATGGAGGCTGAGAAGTTCCACAGTCTGCTGTCTATAGAACTGAAGAGACCCCCCTTGACCCTGCTCAGAATTTCCCCACTCCTTGCTCGGAATTTCCCTTGCTTAACAGACCCTTGCACAACCCCCTGCTCGGAATTTTCGTTGCTTAACAGACCAGTGACCCTACCCACCTTGCTCAACTGCCCTTCCCCTGATCGGAATTTCCCTTGTTCAAACAACCGACCCCCACACCCATCTGTTGCGGTTTTCAGCTTTAAAAGAAGCCTGTAACAGCCATTCGGGGTCCTTCTTCCCGAGCGGCTGAGGGACCCTGATGCGTCAGTAATAAATTTGCCTCTTGCATGTTGCATCGACTCGGGTCTCGTGAGTGATCTTTGGGGCGACTCTCCCGTGGGATCCCCGGTTAGGGTCCTACAGAA
>CAUYQV010100223.1:0-16393 GCA_963574575.1 Galagoides demidoff | reverse complement strand
CCCGGCCCGCCAAACAACAATGATGGCTGCAACCAAAAAATGGCCGGGCGTTGTGGTGGGCGCCTGTGGTCCCAGCTACTTGGGAGGCGGAGGCAGGAGACACGCTTGAGCCCAGGAGTTGGAGGTTGCTATGAGCTGTGATGCCATGGCACTCTACCCAGGGGGATAGCTTGAGGCTCTGTCTCAAAAAACAAAAAAAAACAAAAAAAAAACTTTCTTAACCTCTCCACCCCCTTAGGCAAGGAGTCTACAGCTTATAACATTAAGCCATTGATTTCAGTCTTTGCTGAGTTTCACATAAAAAACATGGCACTATGCAATGGCTTCTCTAATTTAGGAGTGTGATCTTGGGCAAACACTTTTTGAATTTCACATTCTCATTTTAGAATTAAATAAGAGCTCTTGCCCAAAGCACTATCAGGCTGTTAAGTAGAAAATTAAAGTTTGTGGCTCGGCGCCTGTGGCTCAATCGGCTAAGGCGCCAGCCACATATACCTAAGGTGGCGGGTTCGAATCCCCAGCCAGGGCCCGCCAAACAACAATGATGGCTGCAACCAAAAAAAAAAATAGCCGGGCGTTGTGGTGGGCGCCTGTGGTCTCAGCTACTTGGGAGGCGGAGGCAGGAGACTCGCTTGAGCCCAGGAGTTGGAGATTGCTATGAGCTGTGATGCCATGGCACTCGACCCAGGGGGATAGCTTGAGGCTCCTGTCTCCAAAAAAAAAAAAAAAAAAAAAGAAAATAAAGTTTGTGCATTCAGACTCTCTGCCACACAGGTATAAAGACAACCCCTTTCTCAGAGACTACAGAGGCTGGAGTTTCACTCTCCTTGCTCCTCTCACACTCTTCTCCCTTTGGTCCCTTTGGCCCTCCTAAATCTACCTACATCTTACTGTATATACCAGGCATCCTCAAACTATGGCCTGTGGGCTACATGTGGCCTATCTAGGACATTTATCCAGCCCGCTGGGTGTTTTTGCCGCCGCTGCCTGTCCTGCTTAGCAGCTGACTCGTCCCGGGGCCTGCAGTCTGGCCCTCCAACGGTCTGAGGGACAGTGAACTGGCCCCCTGTTTAAAAAGTTTGAGGACCCCTGGTATATACTCACACATCTGAAATGAGACCCTGAGAAGAACACACCCAAGAACCCTAAATTAGAGATGGCAACATTTCCTGTGATTTTTTGTGGGACTATAGAAGAAGAAAACCTGCTGTGGTTATTATATACTTTTAAACACTGTCACCAACTTGTAGATCCACATCCAGTTGGCCCCCAGGGACAGACCTGCTTCTCCTGCTCCAAGGTCTGTAGATGCAGCCTTTTTAGCTTGTCGTCTTCCTCTGTTTCCATGCCTGCTGCTAGACTGACTCTGAATACCCAGAAATAGTTCACAAATAAGGTTAGCAGTGCTGAAAAATGTGTTTGTAATCTTTGCAAACTTTACACATAAACATACTTAAGCCTGCACTTTGGCAAAAACAAACCAGTCCCAAGCTTTGTGAATTCTGCCTCTGTAGCAAATTACTGACTGACTATCCTCCATTAACAAGGGTGCCCCAAATCCCAGACACCACCCATCCTTGGGTGGCAGTAGTGAATTACTGTTCTACCAAGCAGAGCACTACCTTTTCCATTGAATTACTCCCAACAGAGCTAGTGATGACCCGGATAAACCAGGTCGCAGAGGCACAGAGGTCTCCTTCGGCAGCACCAACAGGTAGGCTCAGAATGCCCTTACACTCTCAGCAACAGAAGTATCATGTTTTACAACAAGGCCTAGGAGGTCAGACAGTGGCCTTTCATACCTGCTGGTTTGAAATGTGTCCATGCAAAACAGCAGGAGGGTTGTACTGCAGTGGCTGCCCAAGTAATGGATACCTGGCATCTCCTGAAAGACAATACAAAACATTTTTACTTCTTTCTGTCCTCAGTTAAAAAATATGTCCCAGAGTTTTCTAAATTGTTTGAAACAATTAAGATGCACAGGGGAAACACACTTGGCAGAACAAAACAAGTATAGGTAACTGACATATTTCCATATATTCTTTTTTTTTTTTTCTTCTTGAGACAGTCTCACTACGGTCACCCTTGGTAGTGCCATGGCATCACAACTCGTAGCAACCTCAAACTCCTGGGCTCAAGTAATTCTCTTGCATTAGCCTCCCAGGCAGCGAGGACTACAGGTGCCTGCCACAATACCCGGCTATTTTGTTGTTGTAGCTATTGTTGTTTTGCTGAGCCTGGTTGGGTTCAAACCTGCCAGCCTTGGTGTATGTGGCTGGGGCTGTACCCACACAGTGCTACGGGCACTGAGCAAAAAGATTAAAGACGAGTGGCTATGAAGAAGGGTAAATGGTAGGAATTAGGTGGACAAGAGATAGGAAGGACAGAAACTTCTCTATATACTTGAAAACTGTTAATTTTGGAATCATGTTAATATATTGTGTATTACAAAAATAAATTATGAGGCTAATTTTATCTCTAGGTTCTATGTTCTATCCCATAGATCTATGTCTCTATTTTTATCTATTTTATGCCAATACCATGCTGTTTTGATCACTATAGACTTGCAGTATAAACTTAAGTCTGGTAACAGGATGCCTCCAGATTGTTTTTGTTTTGTAGAACTGCATTGGGCATTTGGGTTTTTCCTGGTTCCATATTAAATGAAGAACTATTTTTTCAATTTCTTCGAAGTATGATGTTGGGTTTTTTTGTCAGAATCTCACTTTGTTGCCCTCAGTAGAGTGCTGTGGTGTTATATCTTACAGCAACCTCAAACTCTTGGCTCAAGCAATCCTCTTGTCTCAGCTTCCCGAGTAGCTAGGACTACAGGTGCCTACCAGAATGCCTGGCTATTTTTTTATTTTTTTAGAGACAGAGTCTTGTTTTATTGCCCTTGGTAGAGTGCTGTCCCATGACAGCTCACAGCAACCTCCAACTCCTGGGCCTAGGCGATTCTCTTGCCTCAGCCTCCTGAGTAGCCAGAACTACAGGTGCCTGCCACAATGCCTGGCTATTTTTATAGATAGGGTCTTGCTCTTGCTCCGGGTGGTTTCCAACTCCTTAGCTCAAGCAATTCACCTGCTTCGGTTTCCCAGAGTGTTAAGATTACAGGCTTAAGCCACTGTGTCTGGCCTATGATGTTTTCTTTTCTTTTTTTTTTTTTTTTTGAGACAGAGTCTCATTATGTTGCCCTTGGTCGATGCCATGGCGTCACATTTCACAGCAACCTCAAACTTTTGGCCTCAAGTGATTCTTTTGCCTGAGCCTCTCAAGTAGCTGGGAAGTAGGCACTTGCCACGATGCCCGGCTATTTTTTGTTGTAGTTGTCATTGTTGTTCAGCTTGCCTGGGCTGGATTTGAACCCACCACCCTCTGTGTATATGGCTAAAGCCATAACCACTGTGCTACGGGTGCTGAGCCACAATATTTCATTTTAGCTATAGGTGGCAAAAGATGTTATGGCAGGGAATACAGATTTTTAAAAAGGAATTAAGGGTCATCAATGTCTTAGGCATAGGGAATAGGTTACTTTTTACCAGATTCCTAATTTCACCTGTGGCCATGGGTACTTTCCCTGCAGCCTTTGCTTTTAGCTCCCTTTTTTGTTTCTGTTTGAACACCTTATCTTCCTCACTGACCTTCTTGGTCTGCATCTTGGGATATTTCAGGGGATTTTTCTACCACCTTTGCAGAAGGACATGGTGCTGCTAACCCTTCCCCAGTTTCGAGCTGTTGTGTTGCCCTGGGTAGAGTGCCATAGTGTCATAGCTCACAGCAACCTCCAACTTGGGCTCAAGCGATCCTCTTGCCTCAGTTTTTCTGTTTTTACTAGAGACGGGGGGTCTCACTTTTTTGCTCAGGCTAGTCTCGAATTTGTGAGTTCAAGCAATCTACCTGCCTCAGCCTTCCAGAATGCTAGGATTATAGGCGTGAGCCACTGCACCTGGCCAAGACCCTATCTCTTTAAAAAAAAAAAAAAAAAACAACAAAAAACCCCCAAAAAACTTTCAGAGGAAGGACAAAACTCTGGATAAACATTAAGCTCTGTATCTCCACCAATTCACTATTATTTACCATAAATACATGCACGCATTTATGTATACTTGCGTATATTTTTATAGTTTTAAATAGTGGGTATATATGTCCGTTCTAGGTCCTATGTCTTCTCTTAATCTCTCTTTAAATGACAATCTGTATTTATAAAATGAACTTGCTTAGGGAGTTCACTTTCATAGCACCTAAGTGTCATTCATGAGTAACTATCGTTCTTTCTAAACCAACAAGTATAGGGTAGCCAGAACAAAGATGTTGCAATTATTTTCTTTCACTCAGTAGAGCCTAAAGTTGTTACATAGTAGGGGCTTAATAAATGCTGACTGCAAAAAATTTTGTCTCAGAGAATAAGGTGTTATTTTGTGTCATATTCTCATCATGGGGCTTCTTTCTGATAGTCACTGTGAAGATGCTGGGGCAGTTCCCTAAGGAGGAGATATCCATGACATACTTACAACTTCCTAAGTTGAAGGACAGATAAGATATGGGCATTTAGCACTAAGATCACAGATGCAACTGAGTGTAAAGATGCATAAAAATAGTTGTAAAGCAGTTAGAGTCAAGTGTTAAAATAATGAAATTTAAAGAAAATAAGGCTCAAAAAGATAGATCAACAGAATACAGAGAAAGCAGTTTAAAAATACTGGAAACCCCTTACCCATATGTAATATGTTTTTTCAAATACGGAGATGAGATTGTAATCAGCAGTAAATAAAGACCCCTCCTTACAGGCCAGGCTAGGATTTCCACATGTTGTTTCAATTTCCTTTTTTTTTTTTTTCTTTTTTTTTGAGACAGAGTTTCACTATGTCACCCTTTGGTAGAGTGCTGTGTCATCACAGCTCACAGCAACCTCAAACTCTTGGGTTTAAGCAATTCTCTAGCCTCAGCCTCCCAAGTAGCTGGGAATATAGGCGTCTGCCATAACACTTGGCTATTTTTTTTGTTGCAGTTGTCATTGTTGTTTAGCTGGCCTGGGGTGGGTTTGAACCCACCACCCTCAGTGTATGTGGCTGGTGCCGTAACCATGGTGCTATGGGTGCCAAGCCTCAATTTCTTTTCTTTTCTTTTTTGCAATTTTTAGCTGGGGCTGGGTTTGAACCTGCCTCCTCCAGTATATGGGGTGGCGCACTTCTCCTTTGAGCCACAGGCACTGACCTTCTTTTCTTTTTTTTTTTTAAGAGACAGAGTCTTACTTTATCGCCCTCAGTAGAGTGCTATGGCATCACAGCTCACAGCAACCTCTAACTCCTGGGCTTAGGCGATTCTCTTGCCTCAGCCTCCGGAGTAGCTGGGACTACAGGCACTCACCACAACGCCCGGCTATCTCAATTTATTTTCTAGAAATATATTTCATATTTATTTTTGTAGATTTTTAAAGTTATTGGCTTTGTAGAAAATCTGAAAATAGGGAATTACAAAGGAGAAAGTAAAAACCATAGTGGTAATTCCATCATTTCTAAAATTTTGATGTGTTCTATAAACATATGTGCTTGGGTGGTGCTTGTGGCTCAGTAAGTAGGGCGCCAGCCCCATATGTCAGCAGAGGTGGCAGGTTTAAACCTAGCCCTAGCCAAAAAAAAAAAAAAAATATATATATATACACACACACACACACACACACACACGTGCTCATAGCTGTGTATATGTATTTTATAACTCTTTAAAATCACTGAGATATAGTTAACATACAAACAAATATACACTGTTAAGTGTTGACTTTAATGAATTCTAATAATTGTAAAAGCCCTTGTGATCATGACCCTCAAAATATAAACAATATTTCCATCTTTATTTTTTTTTTGAGAAAGAGCCTCAAGCTATCCCCCTGGGTAGAGTGCCCTGGTATCACAGCTCACAGCAACCTCCAACTCCTGGGCTTAAGCGAGTCTCCTGCCTCTGCCTCCCAAGTAGCTGGGACCACAGGAGCCCACCACAATGCCCGGCTATTTTTTTTTGGTTGCAGCCCTCATTGCTGTTTGGTGGGCCTGGGCTGGATTCAAACCCACCACCTTAGGTGTATGTGACTGGCACCTTAGCCACTTGAACCACAGGCACTGAGCCAATATTTCCATCTTTGGAGGACTTCCCTCCAGCCCCTTACCAGTTAGTTCTCCAACCCATCCCCACCACTTATCTGATATCTTTTCTTTTTTTGTTTTGAGGCAGAGTCTCATTGTCACCCACAGCAGAGTGGCATGGCATCATAGCTCTCAGTAACTTCAAACCTGTGGACTCAAGTGATCCTCTTATCTCAGCTCCCCAGTAGCTGGGACTAGAGGTGCCTACCACAATGCCCAGCTATTTTTTGTTTTTTAGAGATGGGATCTTACTCTTACTCAGGCTGGTCTTAAACTCCTGAGCTCAGCCAGTCCACCTGCCTCAGCCTCCCAGACAGTTAAGATTATAGGCTTGATTTACTACACCTGGCCCACTCTTCTACTTTTCTTTTCTTTTTTGAGACAGAGTCTCACTTTGTTGTCCTTGGTAGAGTCCTGCGGTATCACAGCTCACAGTAACCTCAAACTCTTGGGCTTAAACGATTCTCTTGCCTCAGTCTCTTAAGTAGCTGGGACTACAGATGCCCACCAGAACGCCTAGCTAGTTTTTTGTTGCAGTTGTCATTGCTGCTTGGCTGGCCCAGGCTGGGCTCAAACTTGCCAGCCTCAGGGCATATGGCCGGTGCTGTAACCACTATATTAGGGGCACCGAGCCACTTATCTGATTTCTAACTTACAGATCAACTTTGTCTACAGTTGGACTTCACTGAATTAGAATCATATAATACATACTATTCTTTTTTTGTCTGGCATGTTTTTGCTTAATATAATGACGGCTGAGATTCATCCACATGGTTGTGTATCAACAGTTTACTTTGCTCACTTTTACTGTTCAATAGTATTCCATTGTAAAGACATACCAAAATTTGTTTATTCAGTGTCTTGTTGATGAACATGTGGGTCATATCTAGCTTGGGTTATTATTATGTTTCTTCTTTGAGAAAGGGTCTCCCTCTGCTGCCCAGGTTAGAGTGCAGTGTTATCATCATAGCTCACAGCAACCTCGAACTCCTCGGCTTAAGCAATTCTCTTACTTCAGTCTCCTGAGTAGCAGGGACTACAGGTATGCCAGAACGCCCACCTAATTTTTCTAATTTTTTGTAGAGATGAGGTTTTACTATGTTGTTAAGGCTGATCTCAAACTCCTGGTCTCAAGTGCTTCAGTCTCCCGAAATGCTGGGGTGTGAGCCATTGCACCTGGCTAGTTTGGACTCTTATAACAAAGTTGTAAACATTCTCGTGTGAACATATTTTCATTTCTCTTTTCAACCCTATAGTAGAATAGCTAGGTTGTATGGTTAAGAGATTAACTTGGGCCAGGTAGCTCATGCCTGTAATCCCAGTACTCTAGGAGGCTGAGGCAAGTATATTGCTTGAGCTCAGGAGTTCTACAATTAATTAATTTTTTTGAGACGGAGCCTCAAGCTATCCCCCTGGGTAGAGTGCCATGGCATCACAGCTCATAGCAACCTCTAACTCCTGGGCTCAAGCGAGTCTCCTGCCTCCGCCTCCCAAGCAGCTGGGACCACAGGTGCCCGCCACAACGCCCGGCCATTTTTTGGTTGCAGCCATCATTATTGTTTGGGGGGCCCAGGCTGGGGATTTGAACCCACCACCTTAGGTGTACGTGGCTGGTGCCTTAGCCCATTGAGCCACAGGTGCCGAGCCCAACATTTTATTTTTTAAAGAGACAGACTCTTGCTTTGTCCCCCCGGTTGAGTGCTGTGGCATCACAGTTCACAGCAACCTCAGAATCTTGGGTTCAAGTGATCCTCTTGCCTCAGCCTCTCAAGTAGCTGGGACCACAGGCGCCTGCCACAACGCCCCACTAGTTTTAGAGACGGGGGTCTTGCTCTAGCTCACGTTGGTCTCTAAACTTGTGAGCTTAGGCGATCTGCCAGCTTTGGACTCCTAGAGTGAGGATTACAGGCATGAATGAGCCACCCTGCCTAGCCACAGTAAACATTTTTGAATAAATTCTTTTCTTTTTTTTTTTTGCCAAGGAAGAAAGGAATTTTTAGTATTACAGACATTGGAAGAATGGGAAAAGCTGCTTGAAATCCATCTCTCTGACTAACAGAGATCATGGGCTTTTAAAAGAGGAGCTTTGTGCCTTGGGGCAGGTTGTGGTGTAACTAGTATAGGCACTTGGGGCAGGCTGTAGGGTATGATAAATCGTGGGGTCAGAATCTCAGCTCCTTCGTTCTGTAGAAAATCTACCATTTTTAGGCCTGCTTACACCTGTAATCCTAGCACTCTAGGAGGCAGGTAGATCGCCTGAGCTCATAGGTTTGAGACCAGACTGAGCCAGAGAGAGACCTCATCTCTAAAAATAGCTGGGTATTGTGGTGGGTGCCTGTAGTCCCAGCTACTTGGGAGGCTGACGCAAGGGGATCACTTGAGTCCAACAGTTTGAGGCTGTGAGCTGTGACACCATGTCACTCTACCTAGGGCTACAAAGTAAAACTGTCTAAAAAAATAAAACCAAACAAAAAAAATACCATTTCTATTGGCTGCTAACCACAGTATATCCTGTTTTATGTGGTCTCTGTTCCATAAGGCTGTTTCCATCCCTAAAGAGTTCCTCATCTGAAAAAATAAAAAAAAAAGGGTGGCGCCTGTGGCCCAGTGGGTAGGGTGCTGGCCCCATATACTGAGGGTGGTGGGTTCGAACCTAGCCCTAGCCAAACTGCAACAAAAACATAGCCAGGTGTTCTGGCGGACGCCTGTAGTCCCAGCTACTTGGGAGGCTGAGGCAAGAGAATCGCTTAAGCCTAGGAGTTGGAGGGTGCTGTGAGCTGTGATGCCACAGCACTGTACCTAGGGCAATAAAGTGAGATACTGCCTCTTTAAAAAAAAAAAAAGGAGTTCTCCATCTGGTTCTGACAGGGGCTGCTCGGTCAAATCCAGGTGATTAGAATACCCTGTCAACAGTGTGAATGTAAACATACAGCGCCTGTGGCTCAAAGGAGTAAGGGTGCCAGCCCGATATGCTAGAGGTGGTGGGTTCGAACCCAGCCTGGGCCAAAAACTGCAAAAAAACCCCCAAACAAACAAAAAAACAACACACACAAAAACAGAATCTATAGGCAGCAAGGGCAAGGCGGGTGAATTTAAGGTGGACACCAGTACATTAGGATTATCTCAAAAAGTTGTCTGATATTTACCTATCAGGCCATTGACTGTTAAATAAAAGCTTCCCTTTTGTTTTGGTTGGGGAAACATTAATATATAATAAACAGTCATCACTTGCCAACGATAAACTTTTCAGCTTCCAATTATATAAAATAAGTAGCAGCCACCACTCTCAGACAAATGGGCCATTCTTTTGTTACCATATCCAATGGCTTAGAGAAATAAGGTACAGGATGATTTTGTTCTCCCCGTATTTATGTTTATACCCTGAGTCCAGTTCTTTGCTTTTCTTGAATGAACAAATAAAAAGCTTATCAAAGGCACCCAATGCCAAGTGCAGTCATTAATTTTTTTTTTTTGCAGTTTTTGGCCAGGGCTGGGTTTGAACCCACCACCTCTGGCACATGGAGCCAGCACACTACTCCTTTGAGCCATAGGCGCTGCCCCAGGCAGTCATTAATTTTTAATAGCAAGAAGACCTGTGGCATTCCTTGTCCAAGTAAGTAGATCTTTTTCTTCCCCTTTTAAGCCTTTAAATAGAGGAGTTTTGCTATTTGCCTTAAGACAGGAATCTAAATATAGTAAAACTCTGCTCTACCCAAGAATCCTCACAACTGTTTGTGGGTGGCAGGGACTGTTTTTCAATCAACAGCCTCTCTCCAATCTAACAGAGGTTGCAAATTCCAAAAGACAATTCAAACTCCAAGTACTTGACAGTGAGAAGTGAGATCTGAGCTTTTTCTGAGAAGCTTTATGTTCTCTGTCAGTCAATAACTTTAATACAATTATAGCATATTGCCTTGATTCAGGTGCATTCTCACTATTAGTAAATCAGTATATGTTTACAATTTTTACATATTATAAAAAATCACTCTGTTGCCTAAAATTATTTCCCTCTACACACTAGCATAATTTTTCCTAAGATTGTTGGGAAGATTTTACTTAAATTACTGAAGGACGGTCCAGGAGTAGTAGCATTTGGCTTTAATAAATTTTTTTTTTTTTTTTGAGACTCTTGCCACATGTCCCCCCACCCACTACCAGTAGCTGGGACTACAGGCGCCTGCCCCAATGCCCAGCTACTTTTTAGAGATGAGGTCTTGCTCTGGCTTAGGCTGGTCTGGAACCTGTGAACTCAGGCAATCCACTTGCCTTGGCCTCCCAAGTGCTAGGATTATAGGTGTGAACTACCGCACCTGGCTTGAATAAATTTTTGAATAAATTCGACATTTAATATATATTACTCTAAAATAGGAATTTAAATATAGAATTAATATAGAGCACTATGTATTACTTACTATGGAGGAATAAATTCTAAGGATAAGTTATAGCCATTAAGATCTATCAGGTAGGAGTAGTGGCTCACATCTGTAATCTTAGCACTCTGGGAGAGTGAGATGGGAGAGTCTTTTTTTTTCCAATATAAGTTTCCTTTTATTTTGAAATTGAAACAGCAAAATTAAGTAGTTTGTGGCCGAAATACCTTCAAGGGAAAGAAAACTAGAGTGGTCCATTCATCTATCAAAAACAAAAACAAAAACACAGACAAACTCTGGAAGTCTGAGCCAGCTACCCCACTTCCCAACAAAGTAAAGAACAGTTAAAGGAGGGAGGAAGGGTACAATCTAAAATTAGGGTCATGATGGCTGGCAGAGATCCAGTAAAGTACAATTTTCAAAGTTACTGCAATTACAGAAGGAGCAGTTATTTTTTGTTTTTTGCTTTTTTTGAGACAGAGAGTCTTACTGTGTCACCCTTGGTAGAGTGCCATGATGTCACAGCTCGCAGCAACCTCCAGCTTTTGGGCTTAGGCGATTTTCTTGCCTCAGCCTCCAGGGTAGCTGGGGCTACAGGCGCCCACCACAATGCCTGGCTATTTTTTTGTTGCAGTTCGGCTGGGGTCAGGTTTGAACTTGCCACCCTCGGTATAATGGTCCAGCACCCTACTCATTGAGCCACAGGCACCCCCAGGAGCAGTTATTTTTTTAAAATAGTCACAAACAGAAGCCCTTCAGCCCTTCCTGATTTACATTCATGAAAATAAATGTTTCCCTCTCCTGAATAAGTGATGTCTTAGAACTGCACACCACAGGAGAGTCTCTTAAATTCAGGAGTTCTAGATTAGCCTAAGCAAGAGAGAAAGACCCATCTTTACTAAAATTAGAAAAATTAGCTGAATGTTATAGTGGGCACCAGTAGCCTCAGCTACTCAAGAGGCTAAGTTAGGAAGATCCCTTAAGTCCAGGAACTTGAGGTTTCTGTGAGCTAGGATGACACCATGGCATTCTAGCCTGGGCAAAAGAGTGGGACTATATCTCAAAAACAAACAAATAAATAAACTAAAATAATTCTATCAGGCCAGGCGCAATGGCTCAAGCCTGTAATCCCAGCACTCTGGGAGGTAGAGGGTGATAGATTACTTGAGTTTGTAACCAGCCTCAGCAAGAGTGAGACCCAGTCTCTACTAAAACAAACAAACAACAACAACAAAAAAGAAAAACTAGCCAGATATTGTGGAGGGTGCCTGTAGTACCAGCTACTTGGGAGGCTGATTCAAGAGCCCAGGAGTTTAAAGTTGCTGCACTTTAACAATAGAGATGCCACAGCACTCTACCCAGGGCAACAAATAGAGACTGTGTTAACAAACAAACAACTACCATGTAATTATTGAGTATAAGCAATTACTGAATAACTAAGCAATTATTAGTGATGAAACAGTAAGGTTAACAAAGTATATGGCAAAAGATAAATACGTCTGAGTAGATGGGAAAATGCAACTCTGTGGAAAACTGAAAGGTAGTATTATCAAGATAAATTACCAAGGGATTTGGTAATTTACCACAGATTTCTAGATCTGTGACTAGTTTGATGTACACTTACCTTGCCCAGGGACAAAAGACCTAGAAAATTGGGGCATGATGGAAAGCTGTGGTCCAGATGGATGTCCAGTTTTCAGGGTAGACAGTTGAACTGGTGCCGGTGACTGAGCTGGTGAGATAATGGGGCTACTGAGTTGAGGGTTATGCTGCAATTACAATACATCAAGAAAACAGGTCAGTATTTTGCGCAAGCTTTTGGCAAATTTCTTGTTGGACAAAAATTGTTATTCTTTCCAATTACAAATATGTACTAGCTTGAAAAAAATCTAAACATTATATAATAGAAATATATAATCTTCAACTCCCAAAGATAAACACTGGCTTGGTGCCTGTAGCTCAGCAGTTAGGGCGCTGGCCACATACAGTGAGGTTGGCGGGTTTGAACCCTGGCCTAGGCCTGCCAAACAACAATGACAACTACAACAGAAAAATAGCCAGGCATTGTGCCGGGTGCCTGTAGTCCCAGCTACTAGGGAGGCTGAGGCAAGAATCACTTAAGCCCAAGAGTTGGAAGTTGCTGTGAGCTGTGACGCCATGGCACTCTACCGAGGGCAACAATGTGAGATACTATCTCAAAAAACAAAACAAAACAACAAAAAACAACCCCCCCCCAAAAAAAACCAAAAACAAAGATAAACACTGGTAACATTATTTCTGTGCATATGAATTCACGCATCCAGTTTTTATAAAAATGAGAACAGAATATATACCCTATTT
Source organism: Galagoides demidoff (assembly GCA_963574575.1). Classification (NCBI taxonomy): domain Eukaryota; kingdom Metazoa; phylum Chordata; class Mammalia; order Primates; family Galagidae; genus Galagoides; species Galagoides demidoff. The sequence goes on along the minus strand of CAUYQV010100223.1, from coordinate 3,546 downwards.
TTGAAATTTGCTTTTGTATATTGGCAATGTTCTTTTTTTTTTTTTGAGACAGAGTTTTACTATGTCGCCCTCAGTAGAGTGCCATAGCATCACGCTCATAGCAACCTCAAACTCTTGGGCTTAAGCAATCAATCTTCTTGCCTCAGCTTCCCAAGTAGCTGGTACTACAGGCGCCTGCCATAACGCCCGGCTATTATTTTTGTTGCAGTTGTTTAGCAGGCCCTGGCCAGGTTTGAACCTGCCTGCCTCAGTATATATGGTGCCATAATCATTTAGCTACAGGCACCGAGCCATTGTTGGCAATGATACTGTTGATGACTTTTGTGATAGAGAATATATACATCTATGTCCTTCTTTTTTTATATATTAAATGTTTAACATTTTAAAATAATCTCATCCTTAGTGAATAGCTACAAAGATAGTTAGAATTTCCAGATTTTTCAAATGATGTTAACATTTCATTATATTTGTTCTCTCTCTCTTTATAATATATATAATTGTTTTTCTTAACTATTTGAAGGTGAGTTGCACATGGTACTTATTTACCCCAAAATAATTAAGGTCTATTCTAAAAACAAGGACATTTTCTTGTATATCTACTGTAAAATAAACAAAACCAGGAAATCAACAAAATAATATTATCTAACTATAATACTATTTTCCAAGTGTTGCACTAATGTCCATCATAGTAAAAGAGAAGAAAAGTTTTCCCCTTCAACTCAAGAATCCAGCCTATAATCAAGACCTGCATGTTAGGCTCAGCACCTGTAGCTCAGGGCTTAGGGTACTGGCTACATACACTGTGGCTGGAGGGTTTGAATCTGGCCTGAGCCTGCTAAACAATGATAACAAATGTAACAAGAACAAAAATAGCTGGGCACTGTGGCAGGCTCTTGTAGTCCCAGCTACTTGGGAGGGTGAGGCAAGAGAATTGCTTGAGCCCAGGAATTTGAGGTTGCTGTGAGCTGTGAAGCCACAGCACTCTACCCAGAGTGACATAGACTCTGTCTCAAAAAAACAATAAACTGCATGTTAGTTGTCAAGACTCTTTAATCTTCTTTAATCTGGAACAGAACCTCAGTCTGTCCTCTTCTTTCATTACTTTGGCATTTCTGAAGATCTGTTTCTGAAGATCATCTCAAAGACATGTTATTTTTTAGAATGTTCCTCAATTTGAGTTTGTCTATTGTCTCCTCATCTAAAAGATGATGCTTTGCACTTTAGAAGGAACACAAGAGAGATAATGCTGTGTCCTTCTCAATACATCATATCAGAAGGAACCTGTTGTCTATCTGCTTTCTTATTATTGGTGATGTTTACTTTGCTCACTTTGTTAAAGTGGTGCCTGCTAGATTGCTCCAATGCAAGTTACTATTTTTTCCTCTGTAATTTCAAGTGTTTTATGGGGGAGATATTTACAAAAATTTAAAAGGAGGAAAAAACCATTTAATTCTGTAAAATCTGAAGTATATAAAAGTATAGTAGAAAAGTATAATGAATTTTCATGTGCCCTTCATCCAGTTTTAACTGCTGCTTTATTTTTCCTAAAGTATATAAAGCAAATATCATATACTACAGCATCTACTTGTAAATATTTCAGTATATATATATTTCTAGCTATCTATTTTAAACATAACTATTAACTACAACACTATTATACTAACAAGATTAACATTTAAATATCCTTTTCGCTCAAAAATCTTTTTATTATTCAGTATTCAAATAAAATCCATATATTGCACTTGGTTATTATACCTCGAGTCTCTTTTAATCTAAAACAGACCTAGATCTCATTTCAAAATGCCATTCATTTGTTAAAGAAACACTGCCTATTTGTGCAGTAAAATTCCCCACTGGTTTGTTTTTTTACTGTATTTACTATAAATGAGTAGCTTGACTTAGAAAATTCAGATTCAATTTTTCTGATGAAAGTATATCACAGGTAATTCTGTGTACTTTCTTCTGCACCACATAAAGAGGCAAATAATGTTGATTGGCCCACTTTCAGTGATGTTATAGTTTATCAGCGGGTTTAGGAATGTCTGCCTGATCTATCCATTTCAAAATGCCACCACACTTTTTTTTTTTTTTTTTTTTGAGACAGGGTCTCATTATGTTGCCCTCGGTAGAGTAGCATGGTGTCACAGCTCAAAAACCTCAAACTCCTGGGCTTAGGTGATTCTCTTGCCTTAGCCTCCCGGTAGCTAGCACCACATGTGCCCATCACAATGCCTGGCTAGTTTTTGTTGTAGTTGTCATTGTGGTTTTAGCTGGCCTGGGCTGGATTTGAACACACCAGCCTTGGTGTATGTGGCTGGTGCCCCAGCTGCTGTGCTATAGATGCTGAGCAGCCCTACAATTTTTTTTACCTAATATGTTTAGCATTTCCTGGTGATTTTTCCTTGATCCATTATTTCTTTTATTATTAAATGATATCTGTGTACATTAATGCAATCATGGGGTACAGTGTGGTGTTTTCATATACAATTTGAAATATTTTCATCAAACTGGTTAACATAGACTTTGTCATTTTCTTAGTTATTGTGTTAAGACGTTTATACTCTACTTTTAGAAAGATTCACTTTTACCCTTGTAAGACAAACCATAGAGGTGATCCTTCCAATCACCCTCCCTCCACCCCTCCCCAATCCATTATTTCTTTTCTTTTTTTTTTCTGCCTCAGTTTGTCGCTCTTGGTAAAGTGCCATGGCATCACAGCTCACAGCAAACCCCCAACTCCTGGGCTTAGGCGATTTTCTTGCCTCAGCCTCCTGAGTAGCTGGGACTACAGGCACCCACCACAATGCCCGGCTATTTTTTGTTGTAGTTAGACGAGGGTCGAATTTGAACCCACTACCTTTGGTATTTGGAGCCGACGCCCTACCCACTGAGCCACAGGCACCGTCCACACCTGGCTGCTTTTAGAGGCAGGGGGTCTCACTTTGGCTCAGGCTGGTCTCAAACCTGTGAGCCACCATGCCTGGCCCTTGATCCATTATTTCAATAGGGTTCCCAAAGGGTGATTTTCTAATTTTACTCTAATTCTACTATTGAGGTGGCTCCTTGGTGCAATAGATAGTGCATTGGACTCCTAATTCTAGTATTGCTTCTGCATTTGTTAACCAGTATGCCTATGAGGAGTGTTCCTTTATCAACTATCTGATTACATTGAAGTATAGTTCATATGGAAAAGGCAGGATAAATGCTTGATCATTTTTCTTTACCACATTTTAGGTCTACTTTATTTTTTATCTTCTGAAGTTAGAAAATATTTTGAATATGCAGAAGTTGGCAAATAGAATTTATTTATTTATTTATACAGAGCCTCAAGCTGTCCCCCTGGGTAGAGTGCTGTGGCATCACAGCTCACAGCAACCTCCAACTCCTGGGCTCAAGCAAGTCTCCTGCCTCCACCTCCCAAGTAGCTGGGATCACAGGCACCTGCCATAACGCCTGGCTATTTTTTTTTTTTTTTTGGTTGCAGCCATCATTGCTGTTTGGCAGGCCTGGGCTGGATTTGAACCCGCCACCTTAGGTGTATGTGGC
>CAUYQV010100221.1:0-13007 GCA_963574575.1 Galagoides demidoff | reverse complement strand
GCATCACAGCTTATAGCAACCCCCAACTCCTGGGCTGAAGCGAGTTTCCTGCCTCCGCCTCCCAAGTAGCTGGGACCACAGGCGCCTGCCACAACGCCCGGCCATTTTTTGGTTGCAGCCATCATTGTTGTTTGGCGGGCCCGGGCTGGGGATTGGAACCCGCCACCTTAGGTGTACATGGCTGGCGCCTTAGCCGATTGAGCCACAGGCGCCGAGCCCAGGTGGGAAATTAATAGAGATACTCAGGTACACATGAGCTAACCGTCAAGAAAAAGAAAGAGTGGCTCTGAGGGCAAAGCTGTGGATGCAGAGGCAAAGGCCAGAGAAGCAGGCCTGGAGCCAGGGGCTGATGGAGCGGCCAGGAACCCAGAGAGCAGGGGAGTGAGCCACAGAGGTTTATTATAAGGCTTTGAAACCTAATGGAATTTGCCCTGCTTGTGGGGGACTGGCGACCCTTTTATCACCTTCAATTTCTCCTTTTTACAAGGAATAGGATAGTCATTCCTGTCCCACCATTGTATTTTAAAAGAAGATTAATTTATTTTCTAGTTTTACAGGTAGAGAAGAATTTTGCCTCAAAATGGATGATACCCAGAGTCTCCCATATATCTGATGGAAATTATTTATTTTAGATGATGAGATTTGAGACCTCTGAGCTGATGATATTTAGTTGACATTTTCGAACTTAAGAGTTGATGCTGCCATGAGGTGAGACTTTTGAGAATTTTGGGGTAGGGCAAATATATTTTGCAAGTAGAATGGGAATGAAATTTGGGGCCAGAAGGTAGACTATAATTGCTGAATGAATAGTAGTCCCCAAAGCATATGTCTAAGTCCTAACCCTGGATACTTGTAACTATAACCTTATTTGGAAATAGGTCTTTGCAGATGGAATTAAGAATCTCAAAGGGCAGGTAGGGCCTGTGGCTCAAGGAGTAAGTAGGGTGCTGGCCCCATAAGCCAGAGGTGTTGGATTCAAACCCAGCCCCGGCCAAAAACTGCAAAAAAAAAAAAAAAAAAAAAAAAGAATCTCAAGGGGAGTATAAAGTGAGGATGGTTAATGGGTACAAATATATAAGTAGATAGTTAGATAAATGAACAATATTTGATAGCACAACAAAGTGACTATAATTAACAATAAGTTTGGGGGTACTTAAAAATAACTGTAAGAGTGGAATTGGAATATTCCTAACACAAAGAAAGGTTCAATGCCTGAGATGATGGATATCCCAATTACCCTGATTTGATTAATTCACATCATATGACTGCATGAAAACACTAGAGAAATCTCCAGATAAGATAATCCTGGATTAGCTAGGCCCTAAATCTAATGATGGGTTAGATTTTTTGTCTCTCCTTATAAGAGACAAAAAAAGAGAAGACACACGGAGAAGAAAGGAATGTGAAGATGGAGGTGGAGACTGGACTGCCAAGCCAAGTCATGCCAAGAACCGCCAGGAACAACCATTAACTAGGAGAAAGGCATGGAAAGTGTCTCCCTCAGTGTCTCCAAATGAACTAACCGTGCAGACACCTTGATCTTGAACTTCTGGCTTCCACACGTGTGAGAGAGAAATTTCTGTTGTTTGAAGCCCCCTAGTTTGTAGTACTTTGTTAACTGTTGGCTGTCTGAGGAAATTAATACACTGCCTTGGGTCGGCACATTTGGTTCTGAACACTGATTTTTGCCTCTTTCCCTCCTTTGCATTTCATTAAAAGCGCATCATGATAATTTTGTGAAATGTTCTTCTCCATTTATGACGCATATCTTCTGGGTCCGTGACACATCTCCCTGGCTAGCCCGGCTGGATTTCAAACTTGCAGGGGACTGGTGACCTTTTTATCACTTCCAATTTCTCCTTTTTGGAAGGAATAAAATAGTTATTTCTGTTCCACCATTGTATTTTGGAAGAGGATTAATTTATTTTCTAGTTTTACAGGTAGAGAAGAATTTTGCCTCAAAATAGATCATACATAGAGTCTCACAAAAACCTGATGGAGATGATTCATTTAAGAACTCCTCCCCCGGGCAGCGCCTATAGCTCAGTGGGTAGGTGCTGGTTACATACACTAAGGCTGGCAGGTTGGACTCTGGCCCAGGCCAGCTAGAACAACGACAACTGCACAACAAAAAAAAAAATAGCCAGGCATGGTGGCAGGTGCCTGTAGTCCCAGCTACTTGGGAGGCTGAGGCAAGAGAATGGCTTAAGCCCAGGAGTTTGAGGTTGCTGTGAGCTGAGACACCACAGCACTCTACCCAGGATGACAGCTTAAGACTCTGTCTCAAAAAAAAAAAAGAGAAAGAAAAAAGAACGCCTTCCCCATGGAGCTGTTCTCTCTCTCTTGCTTGAAGAACTTCCTTCTTCAGCCCTGCATTTCTTGAGTAGCAGGGGCAGATGGGTGACACCCACAGAGACCCCCAGGCTCACAGCCTAGCTCAGCCAGCTTCAGCTCTCAAAGCCTGCAAGATGGGCACTCACCTGCGAGGAGAGTCCGTTGCTGAGCCCGTTAGCATTCCTCCTCACCACTGCTGACGGAGTCACTTCTTCATCACTCGGTGACTTTGTCCGAGGGGGCACAATGCCTACTGCAGGGACACAGAGTAGCCAGTCGGCCCCCTCAGGAATAGGAAAACTGGGAGCCTGCTTCTCAGAGAGAGGCCCACTCCCATTCTCCACTGAGATTAAAGGCCCAGACTGGGCAAGCTCTCTCTCTGTCCAGCTGTGGCCTTATTTCTAGGGGAAGATGAGTCGGGAAGTACCTTTGTTGAGAGCTGCCTGCTTCTCTGCTTCTACCTCTTGCCTGGTGGGCACAAGGCTGATGTCCCTGGGGGTGTCCAGGGGTGATGTCTGGTGGGAGTCTTTCTTGCTTTGCTCATAGTTTGCCTTGGGCTGGGGAGAAAAGATGAGAAGATGGTTGACGCTAGTATGGCTGCTGAGATCTGGACCCTAGTGATTGCTTTTTGCTTTGTAATGGTTGAAGCTCAAGCCCTTGAAGACACAGGGAACAAGATGATCCTGTGTGTGCCAGCTGGGAAGCAGGCAGGGATGCACTGGAGCTTCCCAGTCAAGTACCTTAAGACTGGTCAACGCTGGGCCACCTTGGGGAATGAGAGCCCAGGGCCTCCAGGAGGGCTCTAGTTGAGGCCCCTCAACCTGACCAGTTGTCCTGGTGAGCACTAAGAAATACAGACTTGCTATAAGCCAGAGTCAAAAAACAGCCAGAGGAAGTGGCTACAAGAGCTAGTCTCTTTGAGGATTCCTTAGGGGTCTGAGCAAACAGAATCAGGTAAGTCTTAGTACCGGGATTCTGGGAGAACGAAAGGAAACTTAGCTGTGGTCTGACAGAATCATGAGACTAGAAGAGACTTCAGACCTCAGATATCTGAGTCACCTTGTTGCATTGTATGGCTGAAGATTCTAAATGTCAGTGAGGAGAATATGGCAGGACTAAGCTAGAGGTGAGACGCTGCAGCCATAGCCCAACTAGAGAGCATAGGTAGGTCCCATCCCCTTTCTTTATCCATCAAATACAGGTAATGCTACCTGCTTTACCAACCTCACTGGGCAAACCCTGAAGAGTTATGCAAATTATGCACAGCTGAGCCTACATGAGCATAAGGGTTTTCCAATTTTAGGCACAGAACTCCTTCTATTCACCATACAACCTCTTTCTGGCCAAATTATGTATCTCCTGGATCTTGGCTGGGGATCCAGGTAAGAAAAGAAAGAAACCAACACAGAGGAGAAAATGGCCTGGATCCTTACACTGCAGGGGTTCATAAGACATAAGACAAGGCAGAAGGAGAAAAAGCATGGGAGGACTGGGGCCTGAGAAGGGCTAAAGACAGGAAAGGATTGCAATGGCACGGGGCAGGTCACTCAAAATCCACTGGCTGCTCACGTTGGTGGGGAGTGGGACATAGTGCCAGCACCCACAACCATTGGCTGCCGGTGCACCTGGGCCCAGGAGGTAGGGCAGCAACTCATTTCCCCATCACCCACAGAGAGCAAAAGGTTTGCAAAGATGGCCTGTGTCTCATCCATCCCTTTCCTTATCCCACCGTCTAAAGAAGCAGGGGGGTCTGGCAGAAACTGAGCTTTAAGAAAGCCAGTGGGGAAAGCAACTCCACGGCCCTGCCTTGCCCCCTTGCCTGGCTCTTTGCCCCATCCTCCCTGTCCCCACCCTCCAGGACCCAAAGGGTGCTGGGTACCTGACCCCTGGCTGTTTCACCACTGCGGTGCCAGGAAGGGGAGTTGGGGTATGGCCAGTAGCGGCTCTCGCTAGGGAGTGGAGGGACGGTTGGAAGAGCCTCCAGGGGGACGTAGGCTTTGGGGAGGGGAGGCCGAGGCGGGCCAGTTTCCTGAGGCAGAGAGAAGCCAGAGCATTAGGAGGAACAAGAACAGCCTCTGTGAGAGCAGGAGAAAAGAGCCGTTAGCAGGAGGCAGATGACAACACAGCTGGAAACCTGGGGCCTGGCCCACTGAACTCCCACCCCAGGCCTGGAGAGTGCACCACCTCCAGAGCTAACTCTGCCTTACCTTCACGGGCCCCCTCGACTGAGCCCCACTTGTTTGTCACTCCCCACACTTCTCAATTTTTCTCCCAAGTGTTCTCCTCCTTGCCTCACCATCATGCTGGGTCCATTCCCACCACATACCTTTGCTTCCACCATCTCGCCTGCTGACAGTGTCTCTCTTATTTCTCTAACTACCCAGATGCTTAATAGCCCAGTTTAAGTTCCACCCTCCTTTGGAGCATCTGAGCATTGAGACCTGCACCATCACAGTCCTAGGAATCTGTCTGGGCCCCCATTGGCTGCTGAGTTCCCTGGGTGAAGGCCCTTGGGGCATGCATGTGTATCTTTCTGGGAGGGCCTCCTACTATCCTATGCCCACAGCAGAGCAATACAATACATACTTGTTGATCAACTGACCAGGATATTGCTCCCCACACTGACCCTCAGCCTTCCCACAGTCCTGGAATAATCCTGGATTTAAATTCCTATGGACACCAGTCTGCAATCTACCCTAGTGCTCAGGCAGAGACTGTTCTAAAATGCAGCTAAAGGTAACAGAAGGAGATGAGGACAGAAAAGGGGAAATCTGAAAGGAAGTTTATGAAACTGGCTCCCCTTAGACAAGGAGCCCAAGCACTAGAACTGGGGGGATCCGGGGGAACTGATGGGCACGGCATTTGTGTAGTTTCAGGCAAATAAGGATCTGGTCTCCCCTCCCTCACCTACCTTCCATACCATTTCTCAGCTTACCTCGTTGGACCCTGGCTTTGTGGGGGACCCCTGAGAGCCCGACACCAGGGAAAAGGGACTCAGGGGGCTGGTGAGGCTGGCGGAGCTGAGAGGGCTGGCTGGGCTGTTGGAGCCATAGGTGGCCGAGGGCCCAAGTCCTCCTTAAGGGAAACAGAAGGGAAGAGAGATGAATAATGGAGAAGGGTGAGGCCCCAAGTGAGTATGGGCATGTGAGTGGAAGAGCCAGTGGAGAGGCCAGACCAGGGATGGGAAGGAGGCCCTGCTGGGGGGACTCACTATAGGTACTAGGACCACAGACTGGCTGCTGAGGGTATGCTGGGCAGGGGAGAGTGGTGGGTAAAAAGGACGCTGCTATCTCCAAGGCATCAAAGAAAGCCAGCCTGAGGCCCAGGGTTCAAGGAAGATGCTAAGGTAGGGCTCACAAGTCACCAGTAGGCCCATGTGCTTGGGGGCCTGGGGAGGCTTAGGTACTCTTTGACATATTCTTAGGAGGAACGTCTGAGTGGTCTATTTGGTCTATGCCATAAGGGACAAGGGAGCCCTACCTGCCATCCTGCCATTCTGGGGCCCAGGGAAAGATTCGAGAGCCCAGAGTACAATGTAAGCTGGCAGAAATGGGGCAGAGGCCCAAAGTACTAGAGCACTTCTGAGGAGGCAAGCGGCCCACGAGGCTGACGGAGGTGGCACCCACCTCTGTGCTTGGCTGTGTCCGTGCCCCGGGAGGGGTTGTTCTTTCTCAGCCCCTCCATCACGTCCTGGATCCTCCAGATCTCCTTCTGGATCTGCCGGTTGAGCACTTCATTCTGAAACAGCCACAGAGTGAATCAAAGCAAATGACTGCAAGGAGTGTCCCAGTCCTTCAGCCTGGACCCCTCTAAATCCATCTCCCTCTGGGCCACAGGAGGAACTTATCTTGTGTGCATGCCACATACCCCCCACCAGCTCAGCCATCTTTCTTCTGGGAGCCTTGGCCTCTGCAGCCCCAGTAAGATGGTGCCCCAGAACTGCTGAGTCTCAGAACCTACTCTTTAGAGCTCCCTCAGGAGAGATCAGGGTGGCCTTAGAGCAAATGCCCCACTAAGTGGACACTTTGCGGAAGCCTGTTTTCCATAGGGCAAGAGCTCCCTGTTTATTTATCACATCCAAATAGCCTTTTCGTAATTAATACCTACACCTAAATATATTCAACTACAGTTTATACTCTTTGAAAGCCAACTAGTAACCTTTTATCTAGCATCCCTCAGTACCAGGCACTGGGCGAAGCACTTTGCATATACAGTGTTAATTCATTTCAGCTGCACAGCGACTCGCTGTGGTAAGGGCAACAGCTGTCCCCACTTGAGAGATGAAGCGGCTCACACACAAGGCCAGCTGCTCAGGAAGCAGCAGGACACTGTCTAAACGTGGGTCTATTTGATTCAAATGCTGGTGCTCTTAATCGCAACCCAATCCCACTGCCTAGAACATTTGTGTTTAAAGAGAGGTTTGACCCTGGGACATGATTGTATTTGGGTCCTCTGGGCCAGGGATCTTCACCCTGCCTACCCAGCCTCAAGGTAGGGCTGGCGAGTTTCACTGCCAGAAGGGAAACAGGAAGAAAATGAAGGAAACCAGGGGTTAACTGCATCAGAGAGACAGAGCTTGCAAACTAGCTAGAGAAGGAGCAGGGCCTGGGTGGAGAAAACACAGAGAAAAGGCAAGAAGAAGAATTCCCGAGATCACTACGTCCATCCTCCTGCCTCCCACTAGACCAGTGGTTCTCAACCTTCCTAATGCCACGGCCCTTTATTACAGTTCCTGTGGGACCCGCAGGTTGAGAACCGCTGCACTAGACTGTTTTTAACCCATCCCAGGAAGGAAAGCCTCTTTCCTGTTGAAGAAATCACAGGTAGATTTGCTCCCAGGCTGCTGCCTCTTCTAATGTCTGACAGGTGTTTATATTTATGCATGTTTTTTAAGTCCTTTCAATTGTAAACACTTTATGCCTAACCTAGGTTTCCCTTGCCTCCGCTTTAGCTCCTTGACTTGTGAATTGATAGAATCAGGGGAATCCTGTATTATCTTCACCTGGAACTTAGAGTCTGTTACTAGTGGTCTGAACCTTTTCTTTTGTCTCAGGACCAACTCTTTGTCTTAAATCCCTGAGGTTGCTGAAGTGAGAAAGGGAGCCACTTCTATCCCTTTTGTCTGAAGGGAAAAGGGAAGGCACAGAGCACATCCCAAGTCCTGCCTGCTGGGGGCCCTTCCTCACCTGGATGTCCAGATTGAGCTGCTCCCAGAGGTCGTCATGCAGGGCAGAGACCTCAGACTCAAGGTTCTCATACTCTATGGTGCTGTTCGTCAGAGCCTGCAAGGGGAAGGGGTGGGATTTGCTGAAAAGCTGCCCTCACCAAACATTCCTCCTTACCCTACAATGGGGCCTGGGACCAGGGTACCTGAGGTCTGGGGAGGAGGGACTGAAGGAAAGGGACACCAGGCTGAGACATTCTGATGACAGCCAAACACTAGCCTTACAAGAGATGCAACCACCCATCCCACTGCAAACAGAAATTAAGAGAAAACTGAAATCCAAAGGGGATAATTTCACTGTTATACCCTCCTGTCATCCCCAGGCTGCGGGATAAAAGTGGAGGGCAAAGAAGAAAGAGCCTGAAGGAGGATGTTCGTTTTCTGGAGGTTAGAGACCATCCTCCGTTCTGGGCCTTGTTTTTCTAGGGCTTTGGCTTCTCAGAGCCATTCTCCAAGCAGTCTATGCTGCAGGGCCTGGCTGTACCCACTGGGAAGTGATATGGGCAGCAGCATTTGTGCCAGCACCCTGCTTCTCCAAGGGAGACAACCAAAGTGGGCAGGAAAGGAGTTAGAGCAGCCAAGGAATTAAGAACCCTGTAACTTCACACTCTGGTACAGGTATGGTGGGAAATAAGTTCATCTCCTCAGTGGAAACGCCATGGGTTGTGCAGGCTGGTGTACTTGTTATCTGTCTGCAAGGCAGTGCCAGGGTCTTTATTTATGCCCCGCCTGGAGAGGAGGGCCCTGCTCTCACCCTCCCAGGAGAATCTGGACTAGGGCAGCACAACCCAGGCAGGGGGGGCTCTCCTGCTCCGTGCTGAGCAACAGTCAGCACAGACTCCTGTGCCCCCAGGTTACCGTGGTCGCTTGAGACAGCTCCACGCGGATGTTGATGAGCTGCTTCTGCAGTGATTCCTTCTTGTGCAGTAGCTTCTCGGGGTAGGCGGGCTGGCTTCCGAACATCTCCAGCTCCTGGTGCGTCCCCATCAGGGCACTTTCTAGGCTTTCCTGCAGGAAGGCAGCGGGGAGGATGGACATGAGCAGCCCGGGTAGCTCCTTACTGGGATGTGGTAAGTAGAGGCCTGAGCCCTTAGAGATTGAACAGGCAGCTAGGTAGAGGCTGTCCTCACCTCAGCTAAGGTCCCTGGAAAACGGGCAGCAGTTCTGTTTAAAGGTGGGACATAAGCTTAAGGAAGGACAAAACTCTGACAGCTTAGGATGGAGACAGTAGCCCATGACCTTCCCTAAGCTAGTCCCGCTCCTGCCCATCCCCCATAGTTTAAGGCCACCCCCAGGTTCTCACCTTCTCAGCTCGGAGCTGCTGCACAAGCCTTTCCTGCTCCCTCACCACCTTGTTCTGCTCACACAACTTGCCCAGCAGCTTCTGGGAGAGGGACAAAGAAGAGGATGAAGGGCACAGCGTGATGGAGACCAGGGAACTGGGTTGGCCGGCCTGGCCTTTGGGTACAATCTCCTCTTCCCTACTGAGGAACCCTGGACCTTGACCACCCCTGGGGATAGAATGATGGATCTCCATCTTGGGAGGGGCAGACACGCTTATTCCCTGAGGAAGTGGCTTGGGTGGGCAGGGCTGAGAGCCCTGTGTTAAGCTCCTACACCCCCATCCTCCTGAGGGCTGCATCTCACAAAGGCTGGAGAGAAAACACAGCCTCACTTCCTAGGCCAGATGGGAGAGGCAGGCAGGGCTTGGGAACGAGCAGTCCCAGAAAGCAAAGAGCAATGTAAACTGGGCCCTCAGCCCCATAGGACCTCACCTTTCTCTCTCACCCCCAGACCCTGTTCTTCCTTCCTCCCTCCCTCCAAGGTCTCAGGATGGCTGACCCTGGCTGGCGTCCCTCTAAGGTCCAGTCCTGTCAGGAGGGAACCTCTCCCAGGCCTGCTGGGGCCTATCCTCTATCCTAGCTGGGCCAGTGGTGGTGGGGAGGAGGCAGGTTAGGCCAGATTCTCTTTTGGAAAGCCTTTCGCTTCCTTGTCTACACCTCCAGTCTTGCCATTCCTCAAATACCTGCTTTGCTCCTTTCTACTAAGCCAAATCTTGCCCTCTGGGCCTTTTTACTTCAGGATCAGCTCACATGCTACTTGTTTGCCCCTGACCCACCTGCCCACACTGCATCACTTCCCCACACCCCTGCAGAACCTCTTCTGAGTCCCATTCAGGGTATGACCACATGCTGCCACCTACTGCATGTGGCCCTGTGGGGACTAAAGCTGTGATGGGCACAGAGTGGACTATCTCCCAACAAAGTCTGTATTCCTGTTATGAGAAGATCCCACTGCTGTAGACAAGAGGACCGTGAGCTTAGTGGAAAAACACAACACATATAGTGTGGGAGGAAAGGGTGAGTGGGTGGTGAGATCGAGAAAAGAAGGGGGAGGGCGAGGAGGGGCAGGCAGAATGTTGTCTTTGTGGTGAGAGAAGATGTGAATCAAAGGCATGAAGACCCCGAGAGGACAGAAAGAGGGATGAGGGAAAGCCCCCCCCTCCCCCGCCAGAGAAGGGGAGGGTAAGGACAGCAAGAGGCGGCCAGGTGGACAGAGGGGGCAGGGAGCGCTGCTCTTACATCTGTGTCCTGCTCGTTTAGCTTGTAGGTATGGAGGCCGTCCCGGAATACTTCTGGGTATGGAGGGACCTGCAGGAACAAAGGCTGGTTACCACAGGGGCAGGATGAGGCTGTGTGGGGTGGGAAACTGATGTCACCCCCTGCTCTGCTCCTGCCAGAGACAGTGGTCCTCTGATGGCTTCTGTTCCAGGGGAGCCAATTTTCTGTCCCCTAACTAGGAAGCCTGTGATTGCCAGATGATACTCCATCCTAATTATCCTGATTCTGATGAGAACAGAACCCTGGTCAAGCCATGCTCTGTATTCCCTCTCCCATCAGCTCCAGGATCTGCTGCTGAGTGGACTGTGAGGGTGTGGAGCTCCTGATGGCTTATTGGTAACTACCATGACATCAGTGAACCCTATGGTCGTCAGTGGGGACAAGACATGGGAGAATGGTAGCCAAGAGCCATGGAAACATTTAAGAACTCTTGCCAGCAGAGTGAACATCTGTCACAGGGCTTCTGCCTAAACCAGGATTGGCATGAATTTGGAAGTATCTCTGGGTCCAGCAAATGTTGCTTAGTCTGGATGACGCATCTTGTGACCACTGCACATTCAACACACCTGTGGCATCAGATGGTTCCGTGTTATACCCCTCATACCCTTAACCCCCATGATGTCTACCAAGAAGACAACAAATATGGAATACAAGTCCTGCACATTCCAAAGCAGATTTGCGATCCCAGCATGGCATGAGATGTCGGTGCTGGCTATCTCAATGGTTTGGAAAATGGGCCTTGGATTTACCCATGAATGTGAAGAATGAAGGTGACATAGAGGAATTAAGGGAGGAGACCAAGCTGAGTCTGTCTCCAGGGAAGATGAGGCCTGGCAAATGAGCGGGTTGGGCGGAGTGAGCCTCATCCCAGATGGGGCGACTCAACCATGCACAAGCAGCTGAAATGGCATTGGCGGGGACCATGCTGCCAGGCAGAGGTCTTACTTGCATGAAGAGTTGGGCCCTGGGGGAGGAGCTTTCCACCATGCGATTCACCATACTGATGAGAGTCTCGCTCTCACTCATCTGCAGCAGAGGAAGGAACGGACGATTCACACTCAGACCTATCTGGACATATCTCCCCAATACCCACCTGTGCTTATTTTCCAGAAACATGGGAGGGCATCTCCTTTCAGGGCCTCCAGCACCCTCTGCATGACCTCACCCATTACTCACCCCTTGTGACCTGTTTTCAGGAGCAGCACTGAAGCTGCCTTGGGGAAAAGCCACAGAAGGAACCAAGAAGGTCACTGGGTCCTTACTGGTGGCACTGAAGAGGCCCAGCCTACTGACTCTTGCCCAGGGCACCTGACTGTTATGGCTCCTATCCACACTGGCCACAGCTGTCATCTCCTTGCCCTGATACCATTTCTCACACTACTTTGGACAAAAATATTACAGGCAATTGGAAAGACTGTCTCTCAAAATTTTTGAACTAAACAACTAAAAAAGAAAATCTGGGACCTGCTCTCTGGAGGGGTCTTCACAAATAAACAAGCACCAGTCCCTCTCCCTGACTCCTGCCCATCCCTCGGCTCTAGTGTAGAAAGGACCGCTAAACATGGTTTCCAGAGCTGGGCTGGCAGCATCCATGATGATCTCGGATGACACTAGGGAGCAAATAAGGAGGCCAAAACAAGCGGACCAGGTTAAAGGGACACCGGGTATGGGAACACTGTTCTCCAAAACATTATCTTTATATTTCAAAGATCATTAGGAACACTGGAGGTTGGAAAGACTATTTGCCAAATAAAAAAGAGAGAAGTATAGGGAGGGAAGGAGGGAAAAAGGCTGGGATAAAGAGGAGGAGAAAGAAGAGAAAGGGTTTATGAGAGACAGGGCAGAGATGCCATTGTTTCCCCCATTGATTCCAATGTGAGGATTAAAAAGTAGTGATAATCAGGGAATATCTTTGGCCGTGTCCCTTTAACTCCATTGCTCTAACAGGGGAAGGCAGCAGAAGACAGAGGGAGTTGTGCAGGGATAGTGAATGAGGGAAGGGAGGACACATTAGAGCCACATTAGGGAAGATTTTCTGGGGTCACACTTCAGTAGGCTCCCTATGTTTTTTCCATTGTCTCCCCAATTGCACCCACACCCATGCCTTCATCTCTTCCTCTTACCCTGTTATCTCAGTCACACCCAAGCCATTGTCTTACCCGGTTATCTCCTCTTACCCCTTTTAGGCAATTGCCCCAATGCAGCCTTTCTTCAGCATGCCACAGACAGGGCAAGGGTCCTCACTATCCTATTTGGAGGTCTTCAGCATTTTAAAAGGCTTTGCTAGGATCTGATTTTTCTATCTCAGAGTTAAATGTTTTTTCTATTAACTATGAATATAAAGTATGATTTAAAAGGCTTTAAAAAGAGTACTTGTTTGGGGTTTTTTGTTTGCTTGTTTTTCCTGAGACGGTCTCACTCTCTTGCCCTCAGTAGAATGCCGTGGTGTCATAGCTCACAGCAAACTCAAATTCTTAGGCTCAAGTGATCCTCTTGCCTCAGCTTCCCAGGTAGCTGGGACTACAGGCGCCCACCACAACACCTGGTTATTTTTAGAGATGGGGGTTTGCTCTTGCTCAGGTTGGTTTCGAACCCATGAGCTCAGGCAATCCACCCACCTCAGCCTCCCAGAGTGCTAGGATTACAGGCATGAGCCACCTCACCCAGCTTGTTATTTTATTTATTTATTTTTTTGAGACAGAGCCTCAAGCTGTCCCCCTGGGTAGAGTGCCGTGGCATCACAGCTCACAGCAACCTCCAACTCCTGGGCTCAAGCGAGTCTCCTGCCTCAGCCTCCCAAGTAGCTAGGACCACAGGTGCCTGCCACA
>CAUYQV010100217.1:0-13977 GCA_963574575.1 Galagoides demidoff | reverse complement strand
CTTCCTAATACCTCCTAATGCCATGACCCTTTACTACAGTTCCTCATGTTGTGGTGACCCCGAACCATAAAATTATTTTTGTTGCTACTTCATAACTGTAATTTTGCTACTGTTATGAATCGTAATGTAAATATCTGATATGCAGGATGTATTTTCATTGTTACAAAGGTTGAGAACTGCTACTTTAAAACATGTCCTCAAGAGTGGAACTAGCAATGATATTAATGAATAAGAGCTAACATGTAAATGTTCTGTGGCTCTGAGACATAATAATTTACATACATTATGTCATTTGCTCATCATAACCCTAAAAGGTGCTGTAATTATCCTCATTTTATAAATGATGAATTTGAGATATTGGCAAGTTAAGTTGCCTTTCACAGGTCATACAGGTAGTAATTCAGCTTTCAAGCCATGGATCACTATGCAATGCCATCTCTTCCTTTAAGATTCTGGGCACATCTATTAACAAAGAAGAATTTATAAATGCCTCTGTGTGCTTCCTCCTGTATCGAATCCTCCTATTAGGCTCTGTACAAGTACACCATATCCATGATCACATATAGAGAACCTGCATGTGGGTTCCCATAACTCAGGAATTGAGCCTTTCCCAGATGACTTGGAATGAATCAGACAGTACACTTAGGTTACCTAATGTGTGCGGGTTTGACCACACAGATGTCAAAGACCACTATGTACTTCTGCCTTAAACATCTGACAGCAAGAGAAAGAAATAATAGCTTTATTCACTAAGAGACAGGCTTTCTGCCAACAAAACTCAGTCTTTCACAGGGAATAAGTATGGGACTAGCTGAAAGGCATGTTTATGCCATATTGAGGTAAATGGATTTGCCAATAATTCATGAGAGTAAGAGTTTTTAAATTGCTTTTAGCTTCACATTTACCAGAATAATTTGCCATTTTAAAGGAGTTATTTTATTTCTAGCATCAGGTTGGGGAGAATTATACAGGTAAGTTGCTCTCAGCTGCCTCTGAAGTTAAGGGCACAATTTTGCCACTGGCTTGAACAATAGTTAAGGATTTTTAAACTTAACAATAGACAGGGTCATTTATGTCTTTTTTTAACTACTACCAAACCTTCAGAGTAGTGTTCAGGTTGCTAACAACCAAGATAGCCTAGTAAATGGGAAAATTACAGGAGACAATTTCCTACTCAAAATCAGCAAGCTTTGGTTACGGAAGGGATGATCAAGTAAATACAGTATTTGTTGAGGCATTTACCAAGAATGTCAGGCAGCAGTAAATATGAAATATGTCCATAAAGTAGTGCCTGGTCTACTCATCAATTGTGACTTCTGATAGGGGGAAATTCATATATCCTTTATCAAAGGCATTCATACTTTGCATCAATCTTTGTAATTCTTGCTCAAATTCAGTAAAAGAACTATTTTTACTAATGTGGCTTTTATAAACCACACTAGTAAAGGGTTTGATTTGCATTTCCTGGTATTACTTGTGGATCCTATTTTTACCCAGAGCTGCTACTGAGAACCCCAAAGTAGTTTCTGCAATTCATACCCTTTCTCCAGCATCTGCAGGTCTGCCACATCGCTTAAGCCAGGTTTCAGGGTGTTCTCGTAAAGATTTTTTTTACCCACTTATTTGTGGTTAAAACCACTTTAGTTTATCCTACAGTGGTTGCTCTGTCATCCACTCTTACGTCCAGCCCAGCAGATGTGGGTTTACTAAGCACATCCTGATAAACAGGCTTCTTTCTAAAGCTAGGAGGTGTTGACTCAGGTGGCAAGAATGACCTACAGCCCTTCGTGGCTTCAGAGGGTCTTACTAAGGAATCTGGCTCTTATTCCTAGTGAGGTGAGAAGCCATTGGGTGATGCACTAGGCTCTGATGGGATTTAGCATGCATTCAGGTTTATTCATGCCAATTTCTTTGGCTTTAACTATCCTTTCTCCCTAGTCTTTAAAAGCTGATTATTCAACTTCACAGGTACACAGAGAAAATGGGGGAAAGAAGAAGATGAGGGGCATGATAACCGACTTATTATTAATTTTTCCAGAGCTGAAAAAAGTCCCAAACAATATCCCTCCAGATATTGTTAAGCTTGACTTGTCATACAATAAAATCAACCAACTTCGACCCAAGGAATTTGAAGATGTTCATGAGCTAAAGAAATTAAACCTCAGCAGCAATGGCATTGAATTTATAGATCCTGGTAAGTCCCACTGAATAGCCCCTTAAATGGGTGACAAGTATTCTATGATATTTTCCTATGGCAACATTTATAGTAGATATAATTTTGTTAAAAAGCTAAATATTTAAAAAGTACAAATTTTAATTAAACATAACAATTAAATTTAAATTAGAATTTGAGTTAGTGTTCTGTGGAACAGATTTTAAAAAATAAGAATACAGGGCAAGTTGTCAATAATACACTAAACATGTAGTGATTTTTTTTAAAGGGAAGTTCAGATTTGAACTTCTTTGGTATTCATTAAGCCCAGGCTTGTTTAGAATAAATTTGAAACAAACTGCTAAGCACCAAGCTCAAAATTAAGATAAAATGTGGGACCAAGAAGGTTGAATAGAAATTTCCAGCAATCATCCCTCTGCACAAACACGAAATTCAACAAGTATCCACGCAAGTAAGCACCTTCAGAAGAACCAAAGGTCAGGTGAGCGAACATACTACCTGGTTTTAAACATCATATCAAGAAAAGAGGCACTGAAGAGGGCACAAAAGACAGTCTTGCACTGCCTACTCCACCCCTCCTCATGCCCCAGCAGTGCCATGCCAGTGAGCAAGTAGACAGAGAATCTGTGTACACAGGGGAGAGAGAGTGAAGTGATTTGGGGTATGTGATGGAACTCAGGGCTATCCTGTTGGAGGAGAACACAGCACAGGGCAGAATTCTGCTGGCTCCCATGAAGAGAGCATTTAGACCAGCCCAACTAGAAAGAAATCCTCCACCCAGAAACCTGAGTTCCTGACAAAAAGCAACCTGGGGCCTGCAATAAATTCCTAATGCAGTTAGGCCAGAAGGCCTGCAGTCCTTGGGCAATTCCTGCAGCTGTGCTGGCATGGAGCCAGTGGACTTGGGGTACACATTACTCAGTGAGACACCAGGAGTGGCTGCCAAGCCAATGCCTCTGTCACCCCTCCCCCAACTCCAGACAGTACAGCTCAGGGGAGAGGAGAGAGTTCAGAGAACTTGGAACTTGGAACAAGCTCACCCACACTAAAGTAAAGTACCAAGCAGACTACTAAAGCCCCTGAGTCCAGGCCTTACTTCCTGGAGGGCCCTTCTAGACTTATTCTGGGCCAGAAGGAAACCTGTTATCTTGAAGGGAAGGACTTAGACCTGGCAGATTCACCACCCAATGACTAACAAGCTCTTGGGTTTTGCATAAACATCAGAGATAGTGAGGCAGCAGTCACCATGGGCTTTGGCTGAGACTGGGCTGCCTTCAGGTATGACCTGCCTCTGGTGGCCACAAGGGAATGCCCATGTCACTCCTCCCCCAACTCCAGCAGCCCTACACAAATAGGGAAGACAGTGAGAGACTTTGTCTGGTAATACAGAGAATTCTCTTGTATCTTACCCCAAGTCCACCAAGGCAATACCACCAGGAGTCTGCAAGAATCACAGAATTACTAAGCTTCAGGGACCCCCCACCCCCACCCAGTACTGATACCACTACAGTGACCAAAGACTTAGATGACTGCACTCAACTCTCTTTGAATATCTAGAAAGTCTTCTCAAGAAGGCTGGGTTCAAACAAGCCCAGACTGCAAACATTAGAATAAATACCTAACTCTTCAATGCCTAGACCAGTAGTCCTCAAACTTCCTAATGCCATGCCCCTATAATACAGTTCCTGTGGGTTGTGACCCACAGGTTAAGAACTGCTGGCCTAGTCACTGATACACATACATTCACAAGCATTAAGGACATCCAGGACAATATGACCTCATAAAACAAACTAAATAAGGCTCCAGTGACCAAACCCAAAGTGATGGAGATAGATGACCTTTCAGATAGAGAATTCAAAATAGCTGTTTTGTTAAAAACTCACTGAACTTCAAGACAACACAGAGTGAATTTAGAAGTCTATCAGAGAAATTTAAAAAGAGATGATTCAAATAATTTTTACATATCAAGTAAAAATTCTGGAGCTGAAGAATTCAATTGACAAACTAAAAAATGCATCAGAATCTCTCAGTAGCAGAAATAATCAAACAAGGATCTGTGAGCTTAAAAATGGGCTATATGAAAATATACAGAAGAGAAAAAAGAGAATAAAGCATACCTACAAAATCTAGAAAAAGGACTCAAAAGGACCAATCTAAGAGTTATTGGCCTTAAACAAGAGGCAAAGATTAGGGTAGAAATTTTAATAAAGGAAAATGAGAACCTTCCAAACATAGAGAAAGGTATTGGCTTACATTCATCTTTTGTTACTAACAATGACTTGTATTCATCTTTTGTTACTGACATATTATTACAATTTTAATACACAGTTCTTTTTTTTCTTAAAATGCGTATACATTTTTGGGGCACACTCTCTACATACCTCCACAATGATACTTCTTCCATTTGAAAAGCCCAAATTATAAAAATAATTAACAGTAATAATGCAATAAAATGTTACAAGCATTAGAATTTTAACATGATAAAGTAAGAATTGAGAATAAACGTTCTGGAGCAACAAAGGTATATTTCAGTATTAACATCTTTTTAAAATATTACAAATGGTAATTTTTATAATTTCCCAAGGGGACAACAGTATGCTATACTTTCACTTTAGCCTGTTACCTTGTAACAGTACAAGCGCTGGACTTCCCTTGAATTATAAGCTCAAAAGCAATTTTTATTTCACAGTAAGTAAGAATACTATACTCCCAAATGATGTGATCATTATATTAGTATACAGGTTAATCACAGGTAGCCAACCTCCACAAAACCAGACCACAGGGCAAAGAACCTAGAGATGGCGACCTTCTTTTGTCTCAGGAGACCCAAGGAATTGTAGGACAAGCACACCATGCCAAAGGTCCCTGGGAGAGTGTCTAATTTCTTTCTGATGCTTTCATCCAGAACCAACACTGTAGCTTAACAACTATAAAAAGTATCAGTGCAAACAAAGTTTAGAGCTCTCTGTAAAAGAAACTAAAATGTTCCTTATTATATGGCCTAAGTTAAACATATTATTAATAAAATAGTAACAGTGCAACTATTTTTTAATTATAGTAGAACTATCAAAGGTAAAGAAAACTAGAGAAAAATAAGAAAATAGTGCAAATGGATGAGAGATAATAGTGCAAAATGGACCTGTCTTCTGGTAATATTTTTCACATATTTCTCACAAATAATATTTTCATCATTTATGGAATCCCCATAATTGTGGGATTCCTTTTCCATCCTTAGGATTCCCTGAAGAACTTTCAATCTTTTCACCTAGTGTGTTTTCTTAGCTGACGCACAACATGATTTGTATTGTCAGTGTGGTACTCTTGTTTTTTCCCTCATTCAAATCAGTCCCAGGAAAGTATTTTCTACATTAACAGACATGTATTAAGTACCTACTAAATGCCAAGCACTTTGTCTTAATATGTCTTAGCACTTCTGGAACAAAAAAAATCTCAGCACTTAAATAAGTCAAAATGACCTAAAGAAGTTTTAAAATGAAAGGCCTTCTATGTTTCAGGGTCTTTGAGATGAAACACTGCCAAAGTAGACTTACTTTAATGATTTTTGCTGGTAAATATATAAATGCAATGAGAGTTGCCAGACTTTAAAAGGCATGAATAACGGTCTCATAAAATGCCAGACATTATTGTGGACAAGAGAAAGAAGACACCCTACTAGGGTTTTACTTTCTTTAAGAAACAGATGAAAACTAGCTTGCCAAGTGCCTGAATACATATGGTTTAAGTAACAACTATAGCACTTGCAAAATAAAACTACAAATGTTTACGTATGCTTCCCATCTGAGGGCTGATTTGTTTGAAGAAAAGTAAATTTGTGAGATCACTGAGTCACAGAATTCTAGCAAATAGAAAAAAAGAAAATCTGATGTCTTCAAAACTATCATAAGAGCTGACCTTTTGTTCCCTGCCCCCTCAAGCCATTGTTTTTCACCAAAATAGAAAATATTCTTTTTAGGGAGAATTATGGTTTTGTTTGAGAACAGATGATATGAAAATAGTTAATGGTATTGGTATGACAGCACATTTTCCAAATTTAAAATAAGAACACTATGCTCTAAAAAGGGTATTTTAAAACAGTTATGAGATAATGTTTGAAACAGAAACAAAGTATTTGAAATCATGTATTTCTAGGGTATCTGGTCAGTCCATATTATGGAAATAGGGATAATCTAAGTATAGATTTCTTTGCTTTGAGAGGAGGAAAAAAAGCTTTCTGTTGTTTTATTTTGTGTTATGTTTTTGATATTGGTTTTAATTATCCACCCTCTAGCAAAATTAAATGCTTATGGATTCAAAGCTGATAGCTACCACAGCTTGCCAAAACACAACCAGATGTTTTCAAAACACTGGAAAAAACTGTTTTCAAACTCTACAGTAATAGACTCTCTTCCCCCCCAAATTGGAAAAGAAAGCTGTTTTCTAGGCATTTTCAGAGTTTACTGACATCCTAGGGGGCTGTCAAATCACCAGTAGGCACATTTTTCATGTTTTTCTGCATTTAATGTCTTACATTTGAAATATTTTCCTAATTCATGCCTTTTTTTGTGGCATTTTTCCAGTAAGTATAAAAAAATACACATGCATCCAAAGCACATTTTTGAGAAGTTAACTTAAAACTAATTTTAAAATATTGAATTCTAGTTGATCTAATTAGGGGAAAATCTTTGAGTTAAAAATATATTTTCAGAATTTTACATTTAGACATATGTACAGTGGGAAAATATACCTAAAATCTTCTTTCAACCCATATATCCTCTCCACAAAGTAGAGAAAAAAATAAAAACACTTTTATTATTGAGTAAGCTTTAAGCCAGAATGTAATGCATATCATAATCAGTTCACTAAGAGATTGCGAAGACAGAAGGAATCTTACCTCTGTAGCCAAGCTAATACTACCCATAATTTACATGTTCTCAGGATGGACAATGACCAGTATTCAAGTAGGAGGACTTGACAGCAGCCATGTCACACACAGTTCATAGTAACTCTACCTGGTAATTTGGGTGACCAGCTATTCATGTATTGGCTTTATCCAGAGAAATAGAAACTTGTATCATTGTGACAGAATGTAGGCTCCTACCCTCCCACAGAAGCTTCTTGATGGTAAACAAATAAATAAATAAAACTTGATTCATTTTTAAATATCTTTTGACAGCTGTTTGTCCCAGACCCTTGAGAAAAACACTCCTGGTCATAAAGGTGACAAAAAGGCTATCTAGTCCTCAAAAGAATTTAAAGGCATTTCAGAGAGGAGAAAGTACTTACTGCTACAAGTTTTCTAAAGTAAATGCTCTTAGACAAAGTAAGAACAGGCACAATTAAGCCTCTTATTTTTAATTTGTGTTTATCCTGAAGATATACCATACAGTTGGATTGACTCAACTGCTCATGGGTTTAATAAACACTTTCTGTTTCCAGCTGCTTTTTCAGGGCTCACACACTTAGAAGAGTTAGATTTATCGAACAACAGTCTGCAAAATTTTGACTACGGAGTATTAGAAGACTTGTATTTTTTGAAACTCTTGTGGCTGAGAGATAATCCTTGGAGATGTGACTACAACATCCACTACCTCTACTACTGGTTAAAGCACCACTACAATGTCCATTATAATGGCCTGGAATGCAAAATGCCTGAAGAATACAAAGGGTGGTTTGTGGGCAAATACATTCGAAGTTACTATGAAGAATGTCCCAAAGACAAGTTACCAGCATACCCTGAGACATTTGACCAGGATACAGATGATGATGAATGGGAAAAAATCCACAGGGATCACATGGCAAAGAAGCAAAGTGTAAGAATTACTATAGTGGGATAACGTAGAACTTGTCCTGGTTGTAACTAGTCTAATATTTGCTATACTGTCATCAGAAAACCATATGTTTACATTTTGATTAACTGTGTTGCTTATTTATGCAGGGTATCCAGCTATAGGAAGCTTTCTTTAATTATTAGTAAAATTCTTATTGTGACAATTATATAATCCAGAGAATACTCTCCTCCTGCTTGCGTGTTTATGAAGCTGTCTCTTCTAATAACAATTTCACACTGGTAACCTGTAGGAGCTGGGTCCTAACAATGACATTAGAATTTCATGATGTCCTGTATAAATGTTTTTACTGATTTTTAACAATAAAAAAAAAAACCTCAATTTACTTGTACATGTCTTTCAACAGCTGTTTGTACATACCTAAAGAAAATTAAAATGTTTAGCCATAACAAAATGTCAATCCTGCCCCTCAATACCCCCCTGCTTCTTTTTCAGTAATTCAGCTTCTACATGAAATAAATTGCTGATTCCTGTAAATTCTGAAATAAGGTACTAGTAAATCTAAATCCTCAACCATTCTTCACTTCTCCTTGCAAAAAAACTGTCAAGCTACACCTGAAGGAGAATTGTCACAAGCAATAGAAAGTACATGAATTATACTGGAAGCACTCTGAGAAACAGTTGTAGATGGTGTGAATCATGAGCTCTGAAGAAGTATAAACACTGGTGAGTATAATAATAGTACTGTGGGTTTGTTCTTTTTATTTTTAAAGCAGGGCTCACACTGGGAAGCCCTCCTTGCTGAGCTAATATGTTAAGGAGCATAAAACAAAGGGTTAACTTAGAATTCATGGTCAGAATTTGGTATGAAGCCAAAAAAAAATTTAAAAACCAGGAAATAACATCAGAGGATATTTATTCTGTCACACACATACACACACAGAGTGCGCATGCATGCACACAGTCTAACAATTAAGTTCACGAACTCATCCTAGGTAAAGTGTGCTACATACCTCAGCACTATCACCACAGTTACCTTCAAAGTACTCCCCTTGGGAAGCCATGAAGTGAGACCAACACCTAGTCTACCCTGCAAAGCAATTTTGAAACTCTTTTTCTGGAATGGTCATCAGTGCTCTCATCATGTAGCACACAAAAACATGCAACAATGAATGCCACTCAGCAAGATATCACCACATGTCAACATGAACGCACTGATATACCAAGGTTCTGAAACCTCAGTGAGTTGTCTGTACGGTATACTATATGCCAGTGTATATAGTACCTTTTATTAGTACTTACATACTAATGCTAATGTAAATTCATGGTGGCAAGTTCAAGAACTTAATTGTCAGAACTTTGCACAAAAATTCTAATGGCCATTCCGAAAAGAGTTCCAAAATTGCACTAGACCCTCATGTTGGCACATAGCTTCCCAAGGGGAGCACTTTGAAGGTGGCCATAGTGATATTCAGAAATGAGGTATGTAGCACTTTTTCTAGGATGAGTTCACAAACTTTGTCATACCTCATGTATACATGTGTTATTATATTTTATATATCACACATATAAGATATGTATCCAAAAGAAAAGTAGCACAAGTACCAGTAAAGTTAACCCTTTCTCTCCACGAGCAGAAATGAGGGCAGGAGAGAGTTTTGCTCAAAGTTGTTAAAATCTGTATTAATATGTACAGGAAACCAAGAGAATGGGAAGCTCAAAGTGTTGCCAGAACTAGTGTTTTAGGAAATGACTCTGGATTGTAATACCAATGGTTTGGGTCAAAGGTGGAGACTTAAAGATATTGTTTCTCTATGCAAATTTCCACATTGTTCACTGTTAAAGACACTGTTAAATCTGAAGAGCTACCAGAGAAATAACAAATTCATTTGTTATTGTTCATGAGTCTCAGAATGGAATATTAAGCACATAGTTCCTGAAATAGTCAAGATTTGATGATGGAGAAAACCTGATGTGACCTTTATAGGAGACAGGAGAATCACACTGGGGACAAGAAGATTCTGGAATAAAATGAGATTAAATCTGATTCAGAGAAATTTAACTTTTAGAAGCCAGTAAGGAATTTTATTGGTTGATTTTTATATTCAGTTTCATCTCCAGGGATCTATTTGGAAATATAGCTCTGGAACACAATGAAATAGAAATTAACCCAGATCATCTAAAAGTTAGTTAGTAGGAGTTACTAATATCGCTCAGAGCTTAAGGTGAAGTACATTCTTGACAGCTTAAGATTTGCTCTTCTTGGCTTGGCACCTGTAGCTCAAGAGGCCGGGGCGCCAGTCACATACACCAGAGCTGGCAGGTTCAAATCCAGCCCAGGCCCGCCAAACAACAATGACAACTATAACCAAAAAATAGCAAGGCAATGTGGTGGGCACCTGTAGTCCCAGCTGCTTGAGAGGCTGAGGCAAGAGGATGGCTTAAGCCCAAGAGTTTGAGATTGCTGTGAGCTGTGACACCACAGCCCTCTACTCAGGGCAACAGCTTGAGACTCTGTCTCAAAAAAAAAAAAAGAAAAGAAAAAAAGATTTGCTTTTCTCTGAATAAGAGTTTATAAGGAAGCACAGTTGATGTATGGAATGAACAGTTAGACACTTCCTCTTCTACCAATTTCTTGATAGTTACACTAGTAATTTGCCTTTGGACTTTTCTTCTGTTTAATAGATAATGAAGGTGGCACCTGTAGCTCAGTCAGCAGGGCACTGGCCACATACACAAGGGTGGTGGGTTCGAATCCGTCCTGGTTCAGCTAAAACAACAATGACAATTGTAAAAACAAAATAGCTGGGTGTGGTGGCTGGTGCCTGTAGTCCCAGCTACTTAGGAGGCTAAGGCAAGAGAATGGATTAAGCCCAAGAGTTGGACATTGCTGTAATCTATAATGCCATGGTAGTCTACCAAGGGCTATAGCTTGAGACTCTGTCTCAATAATAATAATAGATAATGAAGTTCATGAGATTCAAAAAATAAGTTTATCTTACAGTAGTCAAAAATATAACTATCATGAGGTACACATATTGACCATATACACTTATCTCTTGAGTGCTTGTTTTTTTAACTTTCCCACTAGTCCTAAGATTCTCTAATTTTTCTGAAATAAATAAGGTTTACTCTAAACTGAGGTCTCCTGAATTCTAAGCCTGAATTAATAAGGCCTAGTTTTTTGAGAAAATTATTTAACTTTCAGCAGTTGTTTTTTTGTTTTTTTTTTTCCCCATTTACTTACCATTCCCTCTTCTGGAGCCTACACCTTGGATCAATACATGTCTTTTTCTGAAAAATCTAAACAAGTTTCCTACTCTAGTGATTAGAGGCAATTCAGAAATGAGAATCTATCTGCCTAAATTCTATAAACTGGTCCCTCACCTGGTCCCCACCTTTTAAACATTTTAAAATAACATTCTTTTTTAATTTTCTCTCTCTCTTTTTTTTTTTGGATAGATTCTTACTGTCACCCCAGGGTAGAGTGCCACGGCATCATCATAGCTCACA
This sequence comes from Galagoides demidoff, assembly GCA_963574575.1. Taxonomy (NCBI): domain Eukaryota; kingdom Metazoa; phylum Chordata; class Mammalia; order Primates; family Galagidae; genus Galagoides; species Galagoides demidoff. The sequence continues at coordinate 2,505 of CAUYQV010100217.1, read as the reverse complement.
GCAACCTCAAACTCTTGGGCTCAAAAAAATCCTCGGGCCTTAGCTTCCCAAATAGCTGAGATTACAGGCACCTGCCATGACACCCAGAGAGGTTCTCCCTGTTGCTCAGGCTGGTCTCAAACTCTTGAGCTCAAGCAATCTACCCACCTCAGCCTCCCAGAGTGCGAAGATTACAGGCATGAGCCATCATGCCCAGCTGTAAGATGACATTCTAAATTTAATTTTCTTCTAATCCTTTTATTGACATAGGATTACAACTATTGTGTCCAGTCAGCCAAAGAACCCAAAATATTAGCCAATATTTATCTTCAATCTAACAATCAGAGAACTAAAATTCTTGCCAGAAATGTGTGTAATTCTAGACTTATCAACAGATGAACTGACCTTAGGCAGGAGGGTAATGGAAAAGCTAAAACATCTCTGAGAATGGTTTTTATCTTTGACAGACTCAAAGTTGCTGGACATAAAAGTAATTTTATTAAGTCATCTTTGTCAAATTAAAAATCTCACAAAGATGAAATAGTTATTTACTTTCTTAAAAAAAATCGACTCGGCACCTGTGGCTCAAGTGGCTAAGGCGCCAGCCACGTACACCTAAGGTGGTGGGTTTGAATCCAGCCTGGGCCCGCCAAACAATAATGACAGCTGCAACCAAAAAATAGCCGGGCATTATGGTGGGCACCTGTGGTCCCAGCTACTTGGGAGGCAGAGGCAGGAAACTCGCTTGAGCCCAGGAGTTGGAGGTTGCTGTGAGCTGTGCTGCCACAACACTCTACCCAGGGGAACAGCTTGAGGCTCTGTCTCAAAAAAAAAAAACTCAAGGTCTACTCACACTTTCATATTTTCTTCTGTGATAAAGATACTTGGACTAAGACCAAGTAGGGTGGCTCATACCTATAATCCCAGCACTTCAGAAGGCCAAGGCAGGAGGATCCCTTGAGACCAGGTGTTTGAAGCCAGCCTGGACAACTTAGCAAGACCCTATCTCTACAAAATATAGAAAAAATTAGCCAAGCATGGTAACATGTGTCTGTAATCAAAGCCATTTGGGAGGCTGAGGCAGAGGAAATGCTTGAGCCCAGGAGTTTCAGGATTCAGTAAGCTATGTTTGTGCCACTGCATTCCAGCTTAGGTGACAGAGGAAGACTATGTCTTTTTTCAAAACTCTATAACATTCCTAGAAGACAAAGCAGGAATAGTGTTGGGGGATCAGAAATTAATAGTTCTTAAAAATCCAAAGGCAGATGTGATCAGATTGAACAAGGACTATGAAGGAGACAGCTGCTGTACAAGTGAGAATTGTATTATATTCCCACATCCCAGAAGTGAATAGAATAATATGAATGTTACTGTCATTAAAAATATGAAAAAAGGAGTCAAGAACAAGACAAGATTGTTGCCTACCCCTGCTGCTTTTCAACACTGCAAAGGAGCTCCTAAGGAATGAATATTAAAAAGTGCACGAAAAAAAGAAAAAATATAATAGGAATAAGAGGAAATAAAACTGTTGATATTCTCAGATTATAACAGTCAACATAGAAAACCCAAGAGAATCAACTGACAAACTATTAAAACCAAGAAGAGGGCTTACTACACGGTTAGATACAATGATATCAGACAAAAAACTATAGCTTTATACAGTACTACCAATAACCAATCAGAATTATCCTATTTTGTATAATTTCTTTTTTCAAGAAAAATACTTACAGGTACAGTTGAAACTCTTTGTGTACCTCTTCCCCATTTCATTAAATTGTCTCTATCCCCTTGCATAACCACTATTTGCAGCTATAGTTTTTCATTCCCATGCATGCTTTTTATGGGACTAGCTATATGTGTGTCCTTAAAAAGGTATTATTGAAATTATTTCAAAAGAAAAAGTAAAGTACGTATTATTTTATGTATTCAAAACTGTATATAAATGGTATTAGATTATATACATCATCCTGCAATTTGATTTCACCCATTAATATCTTCAGTCTTACTCAAGTTGATATTTACACATGTATACAGCATTCTTTTTTTATTATCTGGAATCAGTAAGAATGTACAATTTTTTGCAATATCCTCTCTCTTATTTCCAGAAATATGTATAAGTAAAAAACTAATCTCAAAGGATATATAAGTTAAAGACAAATATCACAATGGAAGTACAAAGCAGCCTAGTTGAAAAAAATTGAAACTAATCTCAATGTCCATCAATAGGAAGAAGGTTTAATAAATTATGGTACATCGGCTCAGTGCCTGTGACTCAATCAGCTAAGGCGCCAGTCACGTACACCTAAGGTGGCGGGTTCGAATCCCCAGCCCGGGCCCGCCAAACAACAATGATGGCTGCAACCAAAAAAAAAAAGGCCGGGCGTTGTGGCGGGCGCCTGTGGTCCCAGCTATTTGGGAGGCGGAGGCAGGAGACTCGCTTGAGCCCAGGAGTTGGAGGTTGCTATGAGCTGTGATGCCATGGCACTCTACCCAGGGGGATAGCTTGAGGCTCCGTCTCAAAAAAAA
>CAUYQV010100213.1:0-18073 GCA_963574575.1 Galagoides demidoff | reverse complement strand
GATGACCAGACCTCATTGCATCATGGGAAGTATGGGGACATGGAACCTGAGCAGACTCTCATTCTGTTGCCATAAGGCAGCAGCACGGCCACTATGAGCCTCACATTTCTCATCTGGAAGACAGCCGTAATATCCATCTTATAGTGTCACAGTAAGAACTGAAGGAAAACACGGAAGTAAATGGACAGTGCTGCTAAACAGTTTATTCCTAAATCAAAAGCAATGTCAGAACAAGGCACATCTTTTGCTTCCTAGTTTAGTGTTCCGGCCCCCTAACTTGCTGCTTCTACAATCAACTAAAATCAATTCTCTGAAGTTTTCAGCAGTTATTATCCTCACGATGGAAGCCACTTGTAACATCAGTGCCTGCAAAAAGGAAATCGAACTAGAAGAGAAGATGATCATCATCAGAAATCAGACAAGGGGCTCGGCACCTGTGGCTCAAGTGGCTAAGATGCCAGCTACGTACACCTAAGGTGGTGGGTTTGAATCCAGCCCAGGCCTGCCAAACGGCGATGGCTGCAACCAAAAAAATAGCCAGGCGTTGCGGCGGGTGCCTGTGGTCCCAGCTACTTGGGAGGCGGAAGCAAGAGTCTTGCTTGAGCCCAGGAGTTGGAGGTTGCTGTGAGCTGTGATGCCACCTCACTCTACCCAGGGGGACAGCTTGAGGCTGCCTCAAAAAAAAAAAAAAGAAAAGAAATCCGACCAGGATCAGGTATGGTGGTTCTTGCCTGTGGTCCCAGCTACTTGGGAGGCGGAGGCAAGAGTCTTGCTTGAGCCCAGGAGTTGGAGGTTGCTGTGAGCTGTGATGCCACCTCACTCTACCCAGGGGGGACAGCTTGAGGCTGTCTCAAAAAAAAAAAAAAAAAAAAGAAAAGAAATCAGACAAGGGTCAGGTATGGTGGTTCTTGCCTGTAATTCTAGCACTCAGAGGCCAAGGTGGGTGGACTGCCTGAGCTCATAGGTTTGAGACCAGCCTGAGCCAGGAGACCTCATCTCTAAAAATAGGTAGGCGTTGTGGCAGGCATCTGTAGTCCCAGCTACTTGGGAGGCTGAGGCAAGAGAATCACTTAAGCCCAAGAATCTGAGTTTGCTGTGAACTGCGATGCCACAGCACTCTATCCAAAGCAACAAAATGAGACTCTACCTCCAAAAAAAAAAAAAAAGAAAAGAAATCAGAGAAGGTTGAGGAGGCAATGGTGGTGCTAATGAGAGTTATGTAGGATAGACCAGAATGAGTAGCTTCACTGCTTATAGTGACACCATGGGCTACAGATTTTCTTCTGCAAACAAGTGTAAACACCTAAAGCACAGGCTAACATGCGGGCCAAACAAGTTGGTACAGCGGCACCGAGCACAGTGCCACACATACAGGAAGCAACCAGCACGTGCCAAGGCTTTCTTCCATCAGAAGAGTAGCTACTTCCATTAAGCAGGTTTCAGGAGTGAGATCCAGACTTTCCTAATGAAAGAGCCTAAGCAGCTGAATCTCTTATAGGCAGGTAAAAAGGAGACAGTCTCACTCAAAGTTGCCAAGGGAAGTGAACATTGTTCCCATACCTGTAAAGGCCTTAAACCAGACAAATCCTCCTTTTATTTTTAGGAGAGGAAGTAGAGTGGCGAACAGTAGAGTCTTGAGAACAGGACTGTACACAAAACGTCAAGCATTTACCTTTCAGTATTCCATTCTTATGGTCCCTTTTACCTACTTTGATTTTTTCAAAATGTGAAGGAGAGATTTCCCTTCGATACAAACATTCAAAACAGGGCGATTCGGGCATACATCATTCTAATAAAAGGTAAATATGATAAAGATCTTTTATAATCTTTAGCTTCTCTCTATCCCATCCTTCATCCTGAAAAGTAAAACAGTTAACTGCCGCCTTGCAAAGAACCCCTGGTTTGTCCATGGGATAGGTTCTCACCACTATTAGCCACAATGAACAAAACCATCCCAGTAGATACAATTCTCACACTCCTCTTTTCTACCAGTTGAATGCTATATATTAAGTGCCCGGGCTCCCTTTTCCTGCACCGGGTAAACCCTATAGGAAAATGTGGCTATTTTCAGAAGTCATCATTTCAACCCGGAAAAGAGTCAATGATTAGAGGTGACGCTGCTCAATATGGCTGAATGAGCTTAGAGATAAGAGATGCATCTATTCCCACCTCACTGAAGTAGCAACTGTACTCCGACCTAGCCTCACTTTCTACCAGTTCCTTTGCCTCGAAAATCAGAGGAAAATGAACTTAATAAAAGAAGGGATAATGATGGTGCCTGTGGCCCAGTGATTAGGGCGCTGGCCACATATACTGAGGGTGGTGGGTTCAAACCTGGCCCCAGCCAAACTGCAAAATAAATAGCCAGGTGTTGTGGCGGGTTGCCTCTGGTCCCAGCTACTTGGAAAGCTGAGGCAAGAGAATCTCCTAAGCCCAAGAGCTGGAGGTTGCTATGAGCTGTGATGCCATGGCACTCTGAGGGCGACAAAGTGAGACTCTGGTCTCTTAAAAAAAAAAAAAGGGTAACACTGACTAGTTGCTACTATGCATAACTATTAGTTGGAACCAAAGTGAGGTGATCAAATTTGTCCTGCCAACTAACCAAGTTCAGAGTAAGCACTCCCTCTACAGATGGGCTGCATAATAGGGACAAAAAATTCCATAGCCACAAACCACATCCCTCAACAGTTTATTACTAGGGAAAGCAAATCCTAAGTGCATTTACTATTAGTAGCAGGTCCTCTGTATCATTTTCATATGTAAATGAGACCCCAGATGAAACACGCTTGAGCAGAGAACATGCTTTATTGAAGAGTAGATATAGAAGAGCACATTCTACCACATGTGGGGAAGGGTTTAGCTTCTGTAAAAGGCCTTTACCCCTTAAGAAAACCCCCAGTAAAGTTGCTTTTGGATAAATTTCAACAGTGACACTGAAACTGGGGGGGAAGCTGCCACTGAACATGCTTAAAATTAGCTCCCCCCAACCCACAGTGAATATAAGTAGTGTACAGAGATGACAAGAGAAAGGCACAAATGACCAGAGTCGGGATTGTGGTGAGGGCTCCACATGAAGACAGCATGTTGTCAGAGACCAAGTTGGGAAGGGTGACAAGTCATACATCAAAAGCTGCCCCAAGATAGCAGGTTATAATAGGCTAGAGAGAAATTAGAGGGAACATCTCTTCCTTCACTTGAACAACACCAAAAATAGGAGACCAGAGAATACAAGGATGGTAGCAAGTCCCAAAAGAGCAATGGAGGAGTTTGTGGAGGGGCAGAAGCATTTTAGTCCTAGAGGGAGGGTGAGGCACTGTTGAAAAGAGAAGCAAACCTTGGCAGGGGTGGCCATTCTGCCTCGCTGAGTCATGGGTTGAGATATGGAAGTCACTCAATCATTTTCAACTTATCCCAGGGCATTCGGACAAAATCAGTGCAATTTATATGGAAGTGCAGGTGTACTTTATCGGACTGATATAGATGGAAAGGCTTTTGCAGTATAATTAGCCAGTTAATAGGTAGCATGAAAGGGAGAACTGGAAATTATTTTGGCACCTGCATATGTAAAAGGGGGCAGAGAGCAGGGAGAAGAAAACATTTACTACTGGGCACTTTCTGGTGAGGCAAAAAGAAGTATCCATTTCCTTCTACCAAGATACTGTCCACAGGTAAATTCAAATCAAAATAGAGAACCACCACCTCTTGATTCTTCTCTCCATCTCATACAGATGGGTTATGTGCTGTTACTAGGACTAATCCCTGGGAAACTCTTCAAAAGTATTTGGCTCTGGTCAGCCCGACACTGATCAAAAACAGGTCTTTCAATAAAAAGGTAGGGGAAACAAGTAAAGCAAGATGAAATCCAAAGTGAATGGATCCCCTCCCAGTACACACACACTCACAGGTGCTACCTCTTCCCTGCCCCTCCACAGAACACATGTGTAAGGAGTAATTGGAAAGGTCCTGGTGGTGGCAGCCATTATCTGGAGGTCTGGTGACTGGGTGGCAAGAAGCACTAGTACCAAGTTTAGAAGACACAACACAACCTCATGGGGCGAGAGAACATGAGGAGAGAACCAGTGACTGGACAGGTACAGTACCATAACAGAACTCCTTGGGTCAGTGCTGAGAGAGCTGCACTCAAGTCTAATACAGATCCCAACCAGGCAACCTCACTGAGGCCGAAACAACAGTTCCTCAGAACCAGCGTCTGCAGTGTACAGGAAGGTCGGAGCCAGGACAGTCCTGAGGGGGATGGCCTTCCCAAAGGATACTGTACTTGCCAATCACAAGAGCAACAGAAATGACAGACAGATCCCTAGGGTACGGATTCCTACTGCTGGGGTTCACTGGCTCGGAATGACAGGTCACTTTAAGTGCCCTTGGGAGGGGTCCATTTTAAGCAGCTTGGATCCATGGTTTTATTGGAGTTGGACCTTTTGGCCTCTTTGGCTATCCACTCATCAATCAGGTCCTAGGGAAGAACAGTGGGAAAAATCATTATAGATATTCAACTAAAATGCCCTTATATACATTCTAAGATGACTATTAGCCAAGAAGGACTCACTGAAGGTTTACCAATATATTAAGGTATAATAACAGTATCTTTTGACTTATAAACTGCTACCTGATCCACTTCTTTCTACTTTGCCCTCTATGAGAACTGAAAATCATTCTTCACCAATCTTTATTATACACCTGAGCAAATTAAAAAAATTAAAAACAAGCATGAAGGGCCAGGCGCTGTGGCTCACGCCTTTAATCCCAGCACTTGGGAGGCCCAGGCAGGTGAACTGAGCTCACTGGTTCGAGACTAGCCTGAGCCACACTGAGACCCCATTTCTAAAAAGTAGCCGAGCATTGTGGCAGGTGTCTATATCAGCTACTTAGGAGACTGAGGCAGGTGAATCACTTAAGCCCAAGAGTTTGAGGTTGTTGTGAGCTGTGATGCCACAGCACTCTACCTAGGGCAACAAAGTGAGACTCTGTCTCAAAAAAAATAAAACATAAAAAAATAAAAGCGAGCACGAGTTAAGGTGGCATTTGTTAAAAGCATTTCAAACCACTTCCACAAGCCTGGGAGTTTGTCAAGATTCTCCTCTATTGATGGGCAATTTCCTCTGATCTAAGAAAATCATCACATGATAGAAAGGATATGCAGGGCAGTGCCTGTGGCTCAAAGGGGTAGGGCGCTGGCCCCATATGCCAGAGGTGGTGGGTTCAAACCCAGCCCTGGCCAAAAACTGCAAAAAAAAAAAAAAAAGAAAGGATATGCAACATTAAGCTGCTTAACTGGAGCTGCTTAAATTCTGTCATCCAAATCTGAGACAGGAGCTTACCAAAAGCTTCTGGTAAGGATAAGGCAACACAGGCACCATTGCCAGGCCCCTACTTTGCTCTGCTAAGCCTTAAGGGACATCCAGCAAAGAGCAACCAACTGACAGAAACCTTACCTGTCTCTTTAAAACTAGGTGTTTTCCCTTCCAGTACTTGAGCATCTGAAGGGCTTGCAGAGTGCTGACAATGTCCACAGGATTCACAGCTGTCTCCTGGCTGATTTCTGAAATAAAAAGAGCTACTGAGAATCTGCCAAAATGCAGGTTTTCAGTCCCATCCTGCCCAAAGCCTTCTTTCCCTTAGGGGAAATCCAAAAGGACCACTCTAAATGGTTGGAATCTTCTGTACTCAACCCACCCTGTTCAGAAAACGTTTACAAAGCCTTTATTTGACCAGTCCAAATATATACAGAAGAGAGATATAGCAAGAAGCTACTTTTGGTCCCTTAGAAATCAAGGTCAAATAGGGAGAAAACTAATTTACCCTGCATCCTTTCCACAGGGATGCCTTTTTCTTAGAAGCTCCTGCATGTGCAAAAAGATTTGAAGTTTTTCTTCTGACTTTTCTAAGAATTAAAGTGTTAGCAACTCCCAATTTGAGAAAACAATTCCTACGCGTTGCCAGGAGCCAAATACTCTGGAATCCTGGGCACGTTTAGTGAGGGTCTCTGCAATGGTCAACGTTCAGTGAGTCTTCTGTTCTCATATTCAGATGAAATGCAGAATGCGTTATTTTTACAGGTTAGAAAGCATGAACAGGGGCCAAATGAAAAAGTGTATCTAGTGGAGTTAAAACTGGGTAACAATTAACCATTCCAAAAAGTCAGAAACCAACCTTTGATAGAAATTTCTTTGCCTTGGAAATTATGCAGGTAACGAAGAAGCACTTCCTTCCAGTAGCTGCGATAGCTTATAAGCCCCAGATCTGAGAGTGGACGTTCCGGGGAGCCAACTTTCTCTTCCACTTTGGAAAGCAAATAACCTGCCAAGGCACAAATACACAAAATTTTTCTAGCAGCACTTTTTTTTTTTTTTTTTCACTTTTTGGCTGGGGCTGGGCTTGAAGCTGCCACCTCCGGCATATGGGGCCGCTGGCCTACTCCTTTGAGCGACAGGCGCTGCCCTCTAGCTGCACTATTATCTTACCCTAATAACAAAGAACAATGCACCAACATGGAAGGAAGTTTAAGTACATCCACTTCACAGTATCAACTAGGGTTTAGTCATTCAGCGGAATACTACTGTGTGGCTATTAAGCAAAGTATACTACTTTTAAATAAACAAAAGGGAGAGTATTTGTACTTACTTATGCAGTAGTCCCCCCTTGTCCACAGGGGATACATTCCAAGACTCTTGGTGGAGGTATGAAACTGTAGATAGACCCAAACCCTATATATACTATGGTTTATTCCTCTACATACTGGTTTTCCCCCTAGTTTCACATACCTATGATAAAGCTTAATTTATAAATTAGCACAGTAAGAGATTAACAACAATAATAATGTAATAAAAGTTATGTAATGTGACCTCTCACTTGCAAAATATCTTACTGTACTCACCTATTTTGGGACTGTAGATGACAGTGAATAACTAAAACCTCAGAGAATGGCAGATAAAGGAGGAACTATTATAATAGGCACTAAAAAGACACCAGGAGGCTTCACTAAACTTTCCTAACAATGGTTCTGTACCCAAGTGTTAGAAATAAAGGAGATAGGAACCAATTTCATTATATGCTGCCTTTTTTTTTTTTTTTTTGAGGCAGTCTCACTCTATCACCTTCGGTAGAGTGCTGTGCTGTGGTGTCACAGCTTACGGCAACCTCAAACTCTTGGGTTTAAATGATCCTCTTGCTTCAGCCTCCAGAGCTGGACTACAGGTACCTGCCACAATGCACGGCTAGTTTTTTCTATTTTTAGTAAAGATAGGTCTCAATGTTGCTCAGGGTGATCTTGGACTCCTGAGCTCAAGCAATCCACCCACCTCAGCCTTCCAGAGTGCTAGGATTATAGATATGAGCCACTGAACTCTGCCCATTACGTATTTTTATGTTTCAAGTCTTTGAACTATAAAAACAGACTTCAGTATCACCTACGACATTGTCTGAGATGTAAAAAAAAAAAACCAAATGATGAAACCTGTAGTTTAACACCTAAATATCTAATATCTAACTTAACAAAAAACAATTAACAAAAACCCCAAAACAAACCCAAAGAACAAAATCACAAAACCAGGGAAATTTGAATACTATAATTTATGATATTAAAGATTTGGGGCTTAAAAAAAAATTATTTTAGGCATAATAGGCTTTATCTTTTAGAGATACCAAAATAATGGAGGGTAGGAATACAGGAAAAACAAGATTGGCCAAAAAATGATAATTACTGAAGCTGGTTGATGGTACAGGGATGTTTCTTAGACTCTTATTCTACCATTGTTATCTGTTTGAAAACTTCCATAAAATCAAGTTTATAAAAAAGGCGTTACCTATTTAATGGTATGTAGTCTCCCCCCTAACTGTAAATCATTTTCCATAATTAATTTCTTCACAATAATTCATTTCTTCCCAGGTGACTTAAAAAATGAAAGAAGGCTTGGAAGCCTAATTCTAAGAATTCTGAGTCCCTGCCTTCTGTAGCATAAAATGTAGCAGTTGTACTTACTGAAATCAATGAGCATTTTGCCATAACCTTGTCTCATGTACTGAGGCATAGTAAGGATACAGGACACATTGTAGTTGAGGAATGAATTCTTTTCCTAAAATCAAGAGCAGACACATGCAGATTACAAAGGTTTACAACCCAAGTTTTCAGCACTCCCACCGACACAAATAAGGCAACTTGCCAAGTATCTCACTAACTAGTCCTGGGGAGTGACTGTCAGGCTCATAGCTGTTAAATCTACACTCTTTATGATGGCCAGAGCCATTAATCCCCGAGTTTCCCTGATACCTCCAGTCTCATTTTAGGGGGGCCTTTATAGCCTCCGAGTAGGGCAAAAAGGCTAAGACTACTGAGTTAGTGTACAGCAGCCCACTTTAAAAGCAATTTTCAAAAGGAAGCTGCCTACTGAAAGAAGGGAAGGAAACAAAACACTAAGTCCTCAATCTGGAAGGAGACCAAAAAAATAATCAAAACACATATACGATTCTATTTATAGAAAATGCCCAGAATAGACAAATTTAGAGACATAAGGGCTGAGAGTGGTTGAGTGGAAATGGGGAGTGATTACTGACGTGTACAGGGGTTTCTTTCCAGGATAATAACATTTGTGCTGTAAATGTATTAAAACCGCTAAATTGTATACTTTAAGTGGGTGAATTGTATGGTATTTGAATAATATTTCAATTGTTGTTACACTAAAAAGTCCTAATAAAAATACAGCCTTGAGTCTTTAAAAGGCACAGTAATGTTATCACTGAAGGGATTATACTATTATAGAAGGAGCCCAGCTAGACAGCCAGGCAAAGGGAATGTATTCCTGGTTTTGAGCTAATAACATAGAGGTGGGCAAAGCCAGGACAGCTGCCTTACTACAAGGCTGCTGGTAGGTTACCAGGGAGGACCTGGCCAGTAATTAATAGGCAGCTCTAGCCCACAAGTCCAGAAATGAATAAGCCAGTTCTTTTTAATAAAGAACTATACACTCTCATTAAGCAATCTTTGATATATGGGTTTTCCTTTTTTTAAAAGGGTTTAAAATCGTTGCCCAGGTTACTGCCTCTTTGCGTCAGTGATTTGAGCCCCACATGCCAACATTAATCATCCTGTTCTAGCCATTAGCTTTTTAATCTCCAGATCCTGCTGACCTTAGAAAAATATCCAATCAGATGACACCCAGTGTTGTCCGCTTCTGTCATAACATAGAACAGGAAGGGTTCCACATCATAATATAACGTCTTGTGGTCCAGAAAAAGCTTTGCCAGTAAGCACAGGTTTTGACAATAGATCTAGAAGCAAAGAAACAGTTCAAATTTACCAGATAAAAGCTTCAAATTAACAATTATACCATTACTGTTAATGAAACACATCATGTATTTTTTTTTCTTTTGAGACAGAGCCTCACTTTGTCACCTTCATTAGAGTGCTGTGGTATCACAGCTCACAGCAACCTCAAACTTTTGGGCTTAAGCAATTTTCTTGCCTCAGCCTCCCAAGTAGATGGGACTACAGGTGTCTGCCATGACGCCTGGCTGTTTTTGCTTAAAAGACAAGCTCTTGCTTTGGCTCAGGCTGGTCTCGAACTCATGCACTCAGGCAATCCACCCACCTCAGCCTCCCAGAGTGCTCAGGCAATACACCCTCCCAGCCTCCCATGTCTGGCCAGATCATGTGTTTTGGCTACAGAGGAGATCTACCTTCCTGACAAAGTGTGATGGAGACAAAACACTCTTCTCCTGAAACCTGTAAAGATCCTATGAATTACTATCCTTTTTTTAAGATACCACTTTTTACCTTGTTTTTCTTGCCATCCACTTCAAACACAGAGATCGAGCCTTTGCGATATATCTCATCACCAGGTGGGTGTTTCCACACACATTTGGCCTGCAAGAGAATGAAATAACACGTTGGGGGAGATCAAAGCTGTCTAACAAGACTCCTCTTCAAAAGGGAAAAGAAATCAAAGGTCAAACTTGGTTAACCGAGCTGCATGACAGTTGGACAACTTGAGAACATAAAAACACAGACTTTTTTCCCCCAGTTAAAACAAATAAAGGCTTCCAAAGTCACTGCAATATATTTATGACATTTTTATAGCAGTTTGGCACAAATTTTCTGGATTACATTCTGGCACTGTTTCAGCCCAAGAGATTAAAATTATCCACTACGTAAAAGACAGATAAATAAGAATACCCTTCTTTTATAAAATGCCTCATGCCAACAGGAAATTCTTAAGCAGCTTATTTCCAGCAGCTTAGAGTTGCTAAGTACTTTACTCTCACCTTTACCAGTAACTTTTCATTACCACCTAACCATTACGGTCTTCTTTTGTTCAAATCAGAACATCTGACCTGTAATCATAAAAACTATGCACTACAACTTGCCCCCTCCATGTGTTCTCTATGTTATATAAGAAATGAGAGAAAGTCCTTCTGTGGTTCAAAAAAAAAAAGTCAAGTTAGCCTGACTGAGCAGGAAGCTAGGAGTACTTGGCCACAAGGTGGCACAAGGAACTCCCTCCTTCCTCACCCTCCATTGCTAACAGGATTGCTAATAAGTTTTGACGCAGTCAGCTACCACTGCTGGAGCTGTCAATGTGTGAATTCTTTTTTTTTTTTGAGACAAAGCCTCAAGCTGTGACCTGGGTAGAGTGCTGTGGCATCACAGCTCACAGCAACCTTCAACTCCTGGGCTTAAGTGATTCTCTTGCCTCAAGCCTTCCAAGCAGCTAGGACTACAGGCACCCACCACAATGCCTGGCTATTTTTTGGTTGTAGTTGTCATTGCTGTCTGGCAGGCCAGGGCTGGATTTGAACCCACCAGCTCTGTGTATGTGGCTGGTGCTTTAGCCGCTTGAGATACAGGTGGCAAGCCACTGTGTGAATTCTTGAAAGGTTTTAGTACATGTTTTAAAGGTGTATATGGAGCACTTTCTATTAAGCAATTCTCTCTCTCTTTTTTTTTAAAGAAAACCACTTTGGAGATAGTCTATTAAGCAATTTTATTGTGACTCTTTTTTGTCAACTCAAGAATTATGTTCCAATTTTGTCATGCGTAAACCCAGTCATTTATGAACTAGAACTCCTCCAAGAAAGCTCTACCTATCTCTCCTCCAGCCACGTAACATGACAGAGGGAAAAGAGCCAAGAGGAAAAGGTGTGCTATTCTTCACACAGCCCCTGCTGCTGTCAAGAAGCACGAGGCCAAGAAGGTGGTAAAGGAGGCCTTTTTGAGAAAAGGCCAAAGAACTTTGGCATTACATAAGACATCCAGCCCGAAAGGGACTTCACCCATTTTGCCAAATGGCCTTGCCACATCTGGTGGCAGTGGCAAAGAGATATTCTCTACAAGCAGCGGAAAGTGCCCCCTGTGATTCACCAGTTTCCCAGGCTTTGGACTGCCAAACAGCTTCTCAGCTGCCTAAAGCTGGTCCACAAGTACAGACCAGAGACAAAGAGAAGAAGCAGTGACTGTTGGCCCAGGCTGAGAAAAAAGAAAGCTGCTGGCAAAGTGGATATCCCCACTAAGAGATCACCTGTCCTGCAAGCAGGGGTTAACGCTGTCACCACCCCGGTAGAGAATGAGGAGGTTCAGGTGGTGGTGCTCACAAAGGACATGGATGCCGTCCAGTTGGCTGTCTTCCTGCCTGCCCTGTGTCAGACGACAGGGTCCCTTACTGCATTATCAAGGGGAAGGTCAGATTGGGCCTCTAGTCCACAGGAACACCTGCACAACCATCACCTACATGCAGGTTAACTCAGAAGACAAAGAAGCTCTGGCTAAGTTGGTGAAAGTTATCAGGATCAATTACAATGACAGATATGATGAAATCTGCCATCACTGGGGTGGAAATTTTCTAGGTCTGAAAATTGTGGCTCCCATTGCCAAGCTAAAAAAGGCAAGGGCTGAAGAACTTGCTACTTAAGTGGGTTAAATGTACACTGTTGAGTTTTTTATATGTACAAATAATAAAAATTCTCCTTAAAAAAAAAAAGGAAGAAAGAAAACTTCGCTAGTTTATTTCTATTTCTACCTCTTTATTCATGTGGGCTCTGTCCAACAATAACCAAACTAATAAAACAATTACATGTTTAGAAATAGAAGCCGAGCCAAAGAATGATCGTTTTAGTGATTTTACTTAAAGCAATGAAAATCAGAATAGGCATAGTTTAAAACAAGTTTGTAGTTCCTGAAATCTGAGTTTCATATCATGTGATACAAGACATCCTCAAATATTCAGAATATTTATTTGATCCTCAGATTTATCGAGATCCTTTGTTTGCTCCCTCTACTCGTATTTGTTGCCCTTTTGGCTCTTTCATAGCTTAGTGTCACTAAATAACCAGAAACAAAAGGAGGGTACATATGGCAAGCAGTTCATATTAATAAAAATAACAGTTTTACTTTCAAATAGCAAATTCCTACTTTAGTTTATCTCCATGTGTACCAGTGTGCAGTCCGTATGACACCATTATTTCTCGTGCCCTGGAGTATCTATCAGTCCTGTCTATCACTCCCCCTCAATTAGTCCATCCCAACCCAAGTTAAGTGTGCTAGAGTCTGGAGGGCTTAAATCAAAGTAGCAGTTCTGGGACACAAAGCTTTAGATTACATGTGCTCCAGAGCTAAGAACATTAAAAAAAAAAGAAAAAAAAACACAAAAGTATCACCAAACTGGGGAAAAGAATATGACAGCCATTACAGGATATCTGGGCTGAAAATGGAAATAAAGAGGGAAGAAAAGACACCCTACAAGGCCTTCAAGACAAAATTATGTTGAGACTATAGAACTGACGTGGTCTGAGAGGCTAATCTAATCTCTAACCATTCCCTCATCGCCCATCCTTGTTCCATGGCAGAAACTCCCTTTGACACAAGACTTCAACAACCAGGGGAAGAAATATGGCTTAAAGATGCAAAAAATTTAGTAAACAAGTAAACACATTTGTCAACAAAAATCAGATTCAAGTTTTGTTGTTGTTGTTGTTTTTTTGTAGAGACAGAGTCTCACTTTATCATCCTCGGTAGAGTGCTGCGGCATCACACAGTTCATAGCAACCTCCAACTCCTAGGCTTAGGCAATTCTCTTGCCTCAGCCTCCCGAGTAGCTGGGACTACAGGCACCCGCCACAACGCACAGCTATTTTGTTGTTGTTGTTGCAGTTGTCATTGTTGTTTTAGCTGCCCAGGCTGGGTTCGAACCCATCAGCCTTGGTGTATGTGGCTAGCACCCTACCCACTGAGCTATGGGCGCTGCCCTTTATTCCTATTTTAATAGAAAAAAGAATGTTCAGAAAACAGAAAGCACTGAACAACTTGAGGGTAAGGCACCAGAGGATCCATTCTGTTACTTTCACAATCTATTATAGGCTGATTTCCCTTAACTAAGTATTCATCAACACAGAATGGGCATCTACTGTCCATGCCAGTTGGTAGGCACTCAAAGGTGAGCCACCCTGTCCCTATCTAAAGAACTCTACACATTTTCATCTAGTTTGGGGCACATAAAAACTGTGGACAGATGTAATTCATACTCCAAGGGAGAGCAGGGGTCAGGAGCAGTAGCTCACACCTGTAATCCTAGCACTCTAGGAGACTGAGGCAGGAAGACTGCTTGAGGACAGGAGTTTGAGACCAGCCTGAGCAAGAACACCCTATCTCTACAAAAAATAGGAAAAAACTAGTAGTTGCATGGTGTGCGTGCAGTCTCAGGTACTTGAGAGGTGAGGCAAGAAGATCACTTAGCCCAGGAGTTTGATGTTGAAGTGAGCTATGATGATGCACCTGTACATTAGCTGGTGCAACTATGTCCAAAAAAAAAAAAGAGTTGGGAGGAAGTGAAAAAGGGAGATGCATATGACAAGATGTTCTTAAGGGCCTTCAGCTGCTTTGGGTGTCTACAACACCATGTTGTAGCTTGCATATTCCTCGCCCCAAATCTGGCCTGCCATTTTCTATGCCTTCATCTCAGTGCTGTGGACCACTTAAGAGTTGCCTGAACAGATGTCATCTTCAGGGCAAAAATCTAGAGACCGCATCACCATCATGGTCAAAGCAGAGAAACCTAAGACAGTTTACCATGTGTCGGCGGAGTATCGTTTGGCTCTTCATGTATTTTAGGCAGAATTCACACATGTAGAGACGTCCTAGCCGAGCATATTCTTCAGGATAAGGAGAATGGTACCAAGTATCAAGCTCATAGCGCCCAAAAGCAATTGTTTTAATCATGTTGCTCCCTTCTGTGATCTGGCCTTGCAGTCTCAACTTCTCCTATTGGCAAGAAGAAATCAAAAGTCAAAGGAGAATTAGAAGTTAACATCTTTGTTTTTAAAAGCCTGCAGGAAGTTTGTGTACATGCCACCATGCTAGGCTATGTAAACATCAGACAGATTTGGCTTCTACCCATAAGAACTTAACACTATTTTCTTTTTTTTTTTTAGATAGAGTCTCACTTTGTCACCCTCAGTAGAGTGCAGTGGTATCAGAGCTCACAGCAACCTCCAGTTTTTGGGCTTAGGCGATTCTCTTGCCCAAGCCTCCCAAGTAGCTGGGACTACAGGCACCCGCCATAATACCTGGCCATTTTTTGTTGCAGTTTGTCAGAGGCAGGGTTCGAACCTGCCAACCTAAGTATATGGGGCCTGCGCCCTACTCACTGAGCCACAGGCACCACCCAAGAGAACTTAACGCTATTAAAGAGTTTTATGAGCAGAGAAAAATCAAGCAGGTCTCTATAAGCAGGTTTATAATCAAGCAGGTTTCTAGAAAACTTACTTTCTAGATTGCCCAGAGCACAAGTCTCAATAGAGAGTGGTTTCTCTGCTCCCTACCGCATTGG
This sequence comes from Galagoides demidoff, assembly GCA_963574575.1. NCBI lineage: Eukaryota > Metazoa > Chordata > Mammalia > Primates > Galagidae > Galagoides > Galagoides demidoff. The sequence goes on along the minus strand of CAUYQV010100213.1, from coordinate 3,239 downwards.
GCCTCATGAGAATGAGAGTCCTTGGCAAAACTTCCACCTGAAGCAAAATGAATTATAAAGGCAATCTACTATAGGCTAGCATGATGGTGCAGACCCTGTACAAGCTCAGGGCTTATAAGTTTAGCACTCTGGGAGACCTAGATGGGAGGATCACCTGAGCTCAGGAGTCAGAGACTAGCCTGGGCAAGAGTGAGACCCCATCTCTACTAAAAATAGAAAAAATAGCCTAGGTATTGTGGTGGACTACATCTGTAGTTCTAGCTACTCAGAAGGTTGAACCAAGAGGATTGCTTGAGCCTGGGAGTTTGAGGTTGCTGTGAGCTATGACACCACAGTACTCTACTCAGGGCAACAAAGTAAAACTCTGCCTCAAAAAATAATTAATTAATTAATTAATTAAACCAGTTAAGGCCGGGCGCTGTGGCTCATGCCTATAATCCCAGCACTTGGGAGGCCGAGGCAGATGGACTGCCTGAGCTCACAGGTTCCAGACTAGCCTGAGTCAGAGCGAGACCTCATCTCTAAAAATAGCTGGGTGTTGTGGTGGGCATCTGTAAGTCCCAGCTACTCAGGAAACTAAGGCAAGAGGATTGCCTGAACCCAAAAGTTTGAGGTTGCTGTGAGCTATGACCCCATGGCACTTTACCCAGTGTGACAAGAGTGAGAATCTGTCTCAATATATATATGTAGACATGTATATATTTTTGAAATATGAATGATTTTAATCTTAGAATCTAAACTCTAGAAAATAGATATTTTTGGATATCCATCTCCATTCAGTGGCTATGAGTCAGCTACAGAAGCAATTTGTAAGCATAACCAGGTGGAAAATTGTGAAAGGCTAGCCTAGGGAATGCCCTAATCCAGAAGAGGATACAGAAAACCAAGAGCAGCAAGAACCTGTCCCAGCCAAGGACAACCCTTCCTCTTAAAAGGTGTTAAGAAGTTGTAAAAGTAGGGAGGGGATTGGGACAGCACCTGTGGCTCAAAGGAGTGGGGTACTGGCTCCATATACTGGAGGTGGTGGGTAGGTGGGGAGGGGACTGGAGGTAAGATTCACTTTACAAACTGAGTTTCCCTAAACTACATTTAATCTGTTAAACTGGAGGCAAACTCAACCATCAGAATTTTTTCTTTTCTTTTTTGAGACAGAGTCTCACTCAGTTGTCCTGGGTAGAGTACACCGGCGTCATAGCTCACAGTAACCTCACCTGAGCTCAAGCAAATCTCTTGCCTCAGCCTCCCATGTAGCTGGACTACAGATACTGCCACAACACCTGGCTATTATTTTTTTAGACAGGGTCTCACTATTGCTCAGGCTGGTCTCGAACTCCTGAGCTCAGGCAATCCACCCACCTTGGCCTCCCTGAGTGCTAGGATTACAGGTAGGAGCCATCTCGCCCAGCCAACCACCAGAATTTTCTTCAAGGAAAGTTGTTAAAATTTTGCTTGGGCATCAAAACTAAGAGTCAACTACTTGTAAAAATCAGAATAGAAACCCATCTTAATGTATAAAACTTGGTTGTGTCAAAGATTAATTCCAAAATAACTGTTAGCAGCCTTTTCCACTATTCTCCTTCATTATTATTTTCATTCTATTATTTTACAGAGGAAACCCTGCAAAAGGAAACTGTTTCTATTGGGATTAAGACAGGCAACAGAGAAGGGTCTCTCCTAGGCTAGAGGTTCTCAGAATTGCAAATTGCCCAACCAAAGACAAAGAGGCACCTGCTGTTTTATCCTGCCACAGTCCAGCAAGCCAAACTGGTACTTCCAGAAGCTAAGGTGGAAAGAGGGGGAAAATTCTAAGAACAAGAAGCGAAGGAGGGATGACTAGTTTTAAAACAAATGGGGAGGGCAGTCTCCAACAAAGAATAACTGGGGGGAGGAGAAAGAGATTCAAGCAGCAAGGTACACTTAATTACCATCAAATTGATTGCTAATCACTTTTCTTGGCAGTTCTAAATGCTTTTCACAAGTGGTCCTCAGCCTAGAGGTTTTAATACTCACCAAATCCTCGGAAGCTCGGGCTTGTGCTCTTCGGAAAAGATCCAAATCATACTCGCTTGTCAGGTTTTCCAAGAGAGGTTCCCGAGTATTCCCGTAGGTCTGTCTGTGTTCCTAGGAAAATGACCAGAGCGTGATACTCTGCTTATAAGAACTTAAAAAAACCACAACCATAACCTGCATACCTGGTGCTAAGGACTGAGCACAAACACAGTACTCACCAAGTCATTGCCAGAAGACAGTCTCCACCCACCCTAATGACTATGGAGGAATGCTCCCACACTTCTGAAGAGAGTTTCATTCTTCACTCTCTAAATGGATACCCTCAAGGATCAGAACTCTGTCTGTTTCCTTATGTAAAAATGTGCAAGACTACAAATAAAGAAAGTACAACAATCCCAGAGGCACTACAAATTCCTAGAATCCTGCGATCTGAATGGAACCTTGGTGGATACTTCCTGATTTAAAAACAAAATAAACAAAAGACAAATTCTCTAAGTCTTAGTGCCTAAAATTTTCGCAGGGAAGGAAAATGTGCAGGAAGGGAGGGGCAGGGGCAGCTGGACAAAGCAATCACAAATTCTTTTACTTGAATCACTGCAGTCACCACAATACTATCCACCAGAACGGCGGTTCTCAACCTATGGCTCAAGGGTTGCAGCATTAGGATGTTTGAGAACCATTGCACCAAAAGCATGCTGCTCCCACTTTAAAACTCCAGCCCAGGCTCGGCGCCTGTGGCTCAAGTGGCTAAGGCGGCAAGTTCGAATCCCAAGCCCGGGCCCGCCAAACAACAATGATGGCTGCAACCAAAAAATGGCCGGGTGTTGTGGCGGGCGCCTGTGGTCCCAGCTACTTGGGAGGTGGAGGCAGGAGACTCGCTTGAGCCCAGGCACTTGAGCCCAGGAGTTGGAGGTTGCTATGAGCTGTGATGCCATAGCACTCTACCCAGGGGGATAGCTTGAGGCTCCATCTCAAAAAAAAAAAAATTCATAAAAAAAAAAAAGAAACTTCTTGGGCATACAGGAATTTGTGTGCAAACCTCTACTCCCATGTAGGCCTTTTTGGCTGGAACCTTTTATAAGGAATTCTCAGGCTGGACTTCTCAAAAGCCTTTCACGAGCACAAGTTTCATCTGTGCCATTAGATACCTGTATGCATTGGGTAAATTCCTCTTCTCTTGAGGTCTCTGAGCACATTTCCATTCCCAGACCCATCAGCAAGTGACCTTC
>CAUYQV010100212.1:0-13017 GCA_963574575.1 Galagoides demidoff | reverse complement strand
AGTCTCCTGCCTCAGCCTCCCAAGTAGCTGGGACCACAGGCGCCCGCCACAACGCCCGGCCATTTTTTGGTTGCAGCCATCATTATTGTTTGGCAGGCCCGGGCTGGGGATTCGAACCCACCACCTTAGGTGTACGTGGATGGTGCCTTAGCCGATTGAGCCACAGGTGCCAAGCCGCTTAGGTGATTCTTTTGCCTCAGCCTCCCAAATAGAAGATTTCATTTTTAAATAAACTTTATTGATGCCTATTATGAAGCAGGCACTGTGCCATGTCTTGGGGACACATAAGTGATCCCTATAAACAGAGTCCTTGCTCTTATGAAGCTTAAAATCACTCTTTAAGGAAGATAACATAAATTTTATTCCTCTAAATTATAAAATTAAAAACTGAGGGTTAGAGATGCAGCTGTAATTTTCCTAAAGCACAAGTGGCAGGAACAGACTATATAAAGACACACTTTCTAATTCTTCAGACAACACCCTTTTTACTAATCACAACTATATTTCAAGAGCTACAATGATGAATAATAGTATCTGTAAAGCATTCTGAGGTTCCCTGACCCACAGTTTTATTGCTATCTTAAATAACAGAAATCTAAAATAAAATCAGACATTTCTTACCTCATGACCTTTACCTTTGAATTTTGCCTTATCAAACAAATTCCTTAAGGCTGGAAGCCCTCTTTCTGAAGTTAATCTGTGAAAAGAAGTATGTTTTAGGCTCAGCACCTGTAGCTCAGCAACTAGGGCACCAGCCACATACACCTGAGCTAGAGGGTTTGCATCCAGCCCGGGCCAACTACAACTAAAAAAAAAAAGCCAGGCGTTGTGGCCCAGCTACTTGGGAGGCTGAGACAAGAGAATCACTTAAGCCCAAGAGTTTGAGGTTGCTGTGAGCTATGATGCCATAGCACTCTATTAAAGGTGATAGAGTAAGGCTCTATCCCAAAAAAAAAAAAAAAAAAATGTGTAAATGCATACAGAAATAGCAAATATACCTCTGAGCATCCAGCTTGGGTATATTCCTTTTAACTGTTCTCTTTGGAGGTACAGGAACAGGTGCTCCACTTCCTGAATCTGGTGTAAACACATAAAGATTCAGTGTTACTGTACTTAAATTAAGCCTTTTAAATAAAAAACATTATTTCTAAGCTGACAGAACTTAACATGGAACACATTTTTGAAACTCTCTATACTGACCTTCATCAAGTTCAGCTTCTTCACCATTTCCTCTCCCTGGAGAAGCTGGAGGTGGGAAAGGAGGAAAAGTTTCATCTTCTATATGCTCATAATCTGGTAGGTCAAACAGGCCATTCTCCTGTGGTTCTAGCATCTTCTCCTCTAGGGGAAAATGTAAAATTATTTTCATTCATCCAAATCGCCTTCCTATTTCATAGTCAAGTTTCACCGACAACAAAATTCATGTTTTTCAGCCAGTTAAACCACATTTCAAGCTCACATATCATGAAAAGTAGAGAAGATACTAATTATGAGAAAAAGGATTAGGCTAGAAATCAGAACTCAGTTCTAATGTACTCCCTACCACTAAATACCTATATGACTTTCTTTTATTATTGAGACAGAGTCTCACTTTGTCACCCTTGGTAGAGTGCCACAGTGTCACAGCTCACAGCAACCTCAAACTCTTGGGCTTAAGTGGTTCTCTTGCCTCAGCCTCCCTACAGAAGCCTGCCACAATGCCTACTTTTTTGTTTGTTTTTTGTTTAGTAGGCTGCAGGATGGTTTGAGCCCACTAGCTCCAGAGCATGTGGCCAGTGCCCTAACCACTGAGCGACAGACACCCAGCCTTTTTTTTTTTTGAGACAGAGTCTCATGTTGTTGCCCTTGGTAGAATGCCATGGCATCACAGCTCACAGCAACCTCAAAACTACTGGACTCAAGAGATCCTCTTGTTTCAGCCTCCTGAGTAGCTAGGACTACTGGCCACCACCACAACACCTAGCTATTTTTTTTTTTTATTTTTTTATTTTTTGAGACGGAGCCTCAAGCTATCCCCCTGGGTAGAGTGTCATGGCATCACAGCTCATAGCAACCTCCAACTCCTGGGCTCAAGCGAGTCTCCCACCTCAGCCTCCTAAGTAGCTGGGACCACAGGCGCCCACCACAACGCCTGGCCATTTTTTGGTTGCAGCCATCATTGTTGTTTGGCGGACCCGGGCTGGGGATTCGAACCCGCCACCTTAGGTGTACGTGGCTGGCGCCTTAGCCGATTGAGCCACAGGCGCCGAGCCAACACCTAGCTATTTTTAAAGACAGGGTCTGGCTCTTGCTCAAGCTGGTCTCAAACTATGAGCTCCAGGCAATCCACCTGCCTCAGCCTCCCAGAGTGCTGGGATTACAGACATGAACTACCATGCCCAGCCAATACCTATATGAGTTTGAGCAAATCATTTTACCTCAACTATTGAGCTCTGTGTACTGAAAGAATAAATTTGAGTGGCACCTGTGGCTCAGTGCACAGGCCCCATGTACCACGGGTGGCGGGTTCTATCCGGCCCCGGCCAAACTGCAACAAAAATATCCAGGTGTTGTGGCAGGTGCCTGTAGTCCCAGCTACTCAGGAGGCTGAGGAAAGAGAATTGCCTAAGCCCAAGAGCTGGAAGTTGCTGTGAGCTGTGATGCCACAGCGCTCTACGGAGGGCGATAAAGTGAGACTTTGTCTCTTAAATAAATAAATAAATAAATAAAAGGATAAATTTGACTTTTCAGGGCCGGGCATGGTGTTTCATGGCTGTAAACCTAGCTCTCTGCGAGGCTGAGGCAGGTGGACTGCCTGAGCTGAGCAAAGAAAAGTTCTTAAATGCTTCAAAGGCACCTATAATTCATCATGTACAAAAACTGAATTATTCCCAATTCAGTGAATGACATCTATCCAGCCTTGCAAGTTAGAAACTATTAAGTCACCTCTGACACTTCCTGCACTCCCACATATCCTGTCCATTTTATTTACTAAATATCCCTCGAATCTGTCCACTTCTATGTCCATAACCACTTCCCAACATTTCTTATTTGGGTTATACCAATACTCCCATCCATCTTGCCTCCTTCAATCCAGTCCTCATAAACGTAAAGTTGATCACGTGACTTTCCAAGTTGTCAGACAGAAGCCCTTCAACCCAAAAGAAGTTCCGCCTAGCTGACCTAAAGTCCTCCTCGGGTGCCACCTCTAAAAATCTGAAACTGCCCACCCCTCTCAGCCAAGTTTATCTATTCCCTTCATTCATCCAATATTCACAAGAAGCATTCTATGGTTAGCCACCACTAAAGAAAAAGTGGGGATATAAAGATATACCAGAAATACGCTTCCTCTCGCTACAGGGCTGGGTGTAGTAAGCGGCAACCGGACACCTACACAAGGGGGAAAGCGTGCCCGCCGCCACAGGTCCAGGCCTCCCCTCCTCTCCAGTCCCGCCCAGGCCAGGCCGCCTCAGTACCGTCCTCCAGCCTGTTCACCCACTACTCTGCGGCCCCTTCGCCCTCTCGCTCTCTGCCTGGCTTCCCAGAAGGGCGCCCCTCCCCTGAACAATTCCACTCACCAGCCAGTAGCTCTCAACTCCGGACCCAGGTAGCCAGAACCGCAAGCAGAGCGCAGGCAAAGCGTGCTTCTCGCGAGACTCGGAAATTTCAGCTTCCAGACCAGCCGCAGCGTTTGGCGCCAAATCTGCGCGCCTTGTGGGCGGTGCCTGCAGGACCCGCCTACCTCGTTCCGCCCACCCACCCGGGGCCCTACCTGGCGAGTCTGCGCGCCCTGCTGGTTCCTTCGCTTCCGCCCTCCTGAACTCTTCTGAGCAAGCAAGCTCCTGATTGCATAAAGCTCATATACGTTGCTTCTAGGCATTTTAAACGTTGGAAATAGGTCTTGGTTGTTAGGAAATTGAGTTGTGGATGGAGTAAAAAGGATAGAGAAAAGCAGTAAAGGTACCTCTTCTTCAGAGTAAAAGCAGAATGGCTTGGGCGGCGCTTGTGGCTCAGTGAATAGGGCGCTGGCCCCATATACCAAGGGTGGCAGGTTCTAAACCCAGCCCCAGCCAAACTGCAAAAAAAAAAAAAAAATAGCCGGGCGTTGTGGTGGGCGTTTGTAGTTCCAACTACTCGGGAGGCTGAGGCAAGAGAATCGCCTAAGCCCAGGAGTTGGAGGTTGCTGTGAGCTGTGTGACGGCACAGCACTCTACTGAGGGCAATAAAGTGAGACTCTGTCTCTTAAAAAAATAATGTTAAAATCCCGAAGCATCGGCTCGGCGCCTGTGGCTCAAGTGGCTAAGGCCCCAGCCACATACACCATACACCTAAGGTGGTGGTGGCAGGTTCGAATCCAGCCCCACCGCCAAACAACAATGACGGCTGCAACCAAAAAAAAAAAAAAAATAGCCAGACGTTGTGGCAGGCGCCTGTAGTCCCAGCAACTTGGGAGGCAGAGGCAGGAGAATCGCTTGAGCCCAGGGGTTGGAGGTTGCTGTGAGCTGTGATGCCATAGCACTCTACCCAGGGGCACAGCTTGAGGCTCTGTCTCAAAAAAAAAAAAAAAAGTCCCAAAGCATCTTACTGATGCTTATTTCAAGAAGCAGCAGCTCCGGAAGCCCAGACACCAAGAAGGCGAGATCTTCACCACAGAAAAAGAGAAATAGGAGGTAACAGAACTGCGCAAGGTTGATCAAAAAGCTGTGGACTCACAAATTTTACCAAAAATCAAGGCTATTCCTCAGCCTCAGGGCTACCTGCGATGCATGTTTGCTTTGACAAATGGAGCCTACCCTCATAAAATGATGTTTTCTTTTTTATTTTTTTGGCCAGGGCTAGGTTTGAACCCGCAACCTCCAGCATATGGGGCAGGCGCCTCACTCCTTTGAGCCACAAGTGCCACCTTAAAATGGTGTTTTAAATTTCTTAGAAAGAACCTAATTAAATGGCTAATAGATTTAAAAAAAAAAAAAAACTAACTAAAAACCGAGTGTTGGCAGTCCCCAGGAAGGAGATAGGCTCTCTAGGTTTGTTCTTAAGTTGAATTTGTATGTAAGTTGGAACAGGTACATTTACCTATTACCTGTAATTACCTCTGCTCATAAGTACAAATTGTATATTGTCAGATGTTTGTAACTCAGGAACTGCCTGCATACAATGTAAAAGGTTTGTTTTGTTTTGTTTTTGAGACAGTCTCACATTGTCGCCCTCCGTAGAGTGCTATTGAGTCACAGCTCACAGCAACTTCAAACTCTGGGCTTAGTGATTCTCTTGCCTCAGCTTCCCAAGTAGCTGGGACTACAGGCACCCGTCATAACGCCCAGCTATTTTTTGGTTGTAGTTGTCATTATTGTTTGGCAGGTCCAGGCTGGATTCAAACACACCAGCTTCAGTGTATGTGGCTGGCACCCTCGCCACTGAGCTACATGCACTGAGCCCAATGTCAAAGTTTTTCTGGCACACAGGAAACCCAGTCCACCACAGATCTAGATAGGTTCTCAGAAATGAGGTTGCAATAAGAGAAATGGGGTAAATCTTTTTAGACCAAAAGACCACAAACTATCTCTATCTCACATTATAAAGCAAAGTCGGGCTGGGTGCAGTGGTTCATGCATATGATCCTAGCACTTTGGGAGGTTAAGGGAGGGGAATCACTTGAGGCCTGAAGTTTAAGATGGGTTTGGGCAACATAGTAAGAGTCCATCTGTACAAAACATAGAAAATATTAGGTGGACATGTTGGTGAAGTGGCTGCCTGAGAGTCTAAGGTAGAAGGATCACTTGAGCCTGGGAGCCTGAGATTGCAGTGAGCTATGATGGATCCCACTGTGCTCTGGCCTGGGCTACTGAAGGGTCTCAAACGAAAGAGGAGAAGGGGGAAATGGGAGGGGAGTGGATGAGAGGAAAAGAGAAAAAGCAAAGTCTCTGAGTCTTATTGATTGCCTAGTCTTATTTGGACTTATGTAAGTGCTAAGAGTAGGTGGATGGCAATAAGTTTGCCTCATACCTGAGGACTCCATCTCAAGATTATGGCATATAGAGCCTGGCATGGTAACTCACACCTGTAATCCTAGCACTCTGGGAGGCTGAGGTGGGTGGATTGAGTGAGCTCATGAATTCAAGACCAGCCTGAGCAGATCTTTACTAAAAATAGAATAATTAGCCAGGTTTTGTGGCAAGCATCTGTAGTCTCAGCTACTGGGGAGGCTGAGGCAAGAGGATCTCTTGAGCCCAGGAGTCTGAGATTGCTGTGAGCTATGATGATGTTATAGCATGATAGCCAGGGTTATCAGGTGAAACTGTGTTTCAAACAACAACAAAAACAAAAATATGTCATTTACTTGCCCTGATGTGCAAGAAGTATGGAGGTTAGTAAACCCACAGTTGATTGCTACTCCATGGTGTTAGGAATGCAGTCTCTCATCTTTTTGCTTTGCCATGTGAGCATTCTATGCTCAACTTCATCTCATTGTCTAAGATGATTTCTAGAGCTCCAACTACATTCCAGTCTGCAGGAAGGAGGAAAGAGGGAGGCCAGGGACCCACATTGTAAGAACATTTCCTAGAAGTTGTGTACACTCTGGCTACCTCCCATTATCCAGTGGATATGGTTTGTTCCCCACCCTCAATTTTTTTTTTTTCAAGACAGAGCCTCGGCTCGGTGCCTGTGGCTCAATCGGCTAAGGCGCCAGCCACGTACACCTAAGGTGGCGGGTTCGAATCCCTAGCCCGGCCCGCCAAAACAACAATGATGGCTGCAACCAAAAAATGGCCGGGTGTTATGGCGGGCGCCTGTGGCCCCAGCTACTTGGGAGGCGGAGGCAGGAGACTCACTCGAGCCCAGGAGTTGGAGGTTGCTATGAGCTGTGATGCCATGGCACTCTACCCAGGGGAACAGCTTGAGGCTACGTCTCAAAAAAAAAAAGAGCCTCAAGCTGTCACACCAGGTAGAGTGCTATGGCATCACAGCTCACAGCAACCTCCAACTCCTGGGCTCGAGTGATTCTCCTGCCTCCACCTCCCTAGTAGCTGGGACCACAGGGACCTGCCACAACGACTGGCTATTTTTTGGTTGCAGCCATCATTGTTGTTTGTGGGGCCCAGGCTGGATTCAAACCCACCAGTTCAGGTGTATGTGGCTGGCGCCTTAGCCACCCATGTTGAAATTTGATCTCCATCATGGCACTGTTGGGAGATGGGGGCCTAGTGGGAGGCATGTGTGTCTTTGGGATGGATACAGCATGAATGGATTGGTGCCCTTCTGGCAATAGTAGTAGTTCTCACTCTCACAGGAATGCACTAATTCTATTGTCAAAAAGAGTCTGGTGGGTGGCGCCTGTGGCTCAGTGGGTAGGGTGCTAGCCCCATATACTGAGGTTCAAACCTGGCCCCCACCAAACTGCAACAAAAAAATAGCCAGGTATTGTGGCAGGCCCCTGTAGTCCCAGCTACTCAGGAGGCTGAGGCAAGAGAATCGCCTGAGCCCAGGAGTTGAAGGTTGCTGTGAGCTGTGACACCATGGCACTCTACCTAGGGTGATAAAGTGAGACTGTCTCTAAAGAAAAAAAAAGATGTAGTCAGTTATAGTAACACAAAACAGACCACTAACGTATCCAGAATGTAATCACATGTACAGACATACCTAGATGCAAAAGAGGCTAGAAAAGTAGTCTTTTTTCTTTCTTTCTTTCTTTTTTTTTAGAGACAGAGTCTTACTTTATTGCCCTCAGTAGAGTGCTATGGCATCACAGCTCACAGCAACCTCCAGCTCTTGAGCTTAGGTAGTTCTCTTGCCTCAGCCTCCTGAGTAGCTGGGACTATAGGCGCCCGCCATAACACCCAGCTATTTTTTTTGTTGTTGCAGTTTGGTCAGAGCTGGATTCAAACCTGCCACCCTCTGTATATGGGGCCCGCGCCCTACATAGTGAGCCATGGGCACCACCCAGGATGGTAGTCTTTAATCTGGGTGACCATGTGCCTAGTAAAAATCCAGGGTTTCTATAACTGTGGGAGAAAGGGTAAAAAGATGTTGGTGGAAACTACCAGATGGCCACAAATAACAAGATAGAAAAAAATTAAATTAATATGTTAAATTTGCAAATTTACATTTTGGAGTGTTTCCAAAAATATGAAGACTGTGATAGCTAGTATTTTCATAATAATGCACACAAGTAATTCTCAAGACAAGAAGACTATTTCATAACTGAAAACTGTTTTAGAGTTTAAAACAAAATTATGAGAGGCCATCGTTTTAGACTAAGTCCGCACTGTAGGCCCGAACAGGCTGGACCAAATCAAAATGGAGTTACTCTGAACCTACTCTGGTTCTGGGGCTGCCTGATTTGCAATTTGTTCTTTGCCCAGTCAACTCTGTTCAATTTAATTTGTCTAAAGTTTTTTTTTTAATAGATGGCATCAGAAGTGGGATGCAAAGTAGAGTTTCCAGTACCCTAACCCCACCCCAGGAGCAACAAGTGACCAAATGAAGTACTTGCCTGGCCTATATGTTCACTGTTCTCTTGCAGCAACTAGGAATTGTGGGTAAGTTCTCTCCTGCATTCCAAAGGTCCATGGATTTGTGTTGTGAGTTGAGTTTGTTTGTGCAAATTGTTGTTCCTGGGTTCAGAAGTTGCGACAGAAACTAGACTGGATCAAGGATAGGCTTTGATTCAATAATTAATTGGGCTGGATTCAGCTAAAGGCCTCAAATGTCTTACTGGGTCAGGAAAAAAACCTGGCAGGAAATGGCAATTACTGCAAGGGACATGAACTCTGGCTTTCAGAAATTTGCACAGATTTTTGTGTTCTATTCCTTTGTTTATTTTCATGTGCACATAGGTAAGGGGAAATCATTGGCTAAGTTATTCAAGAGGATTTCTGAGCCAAAGCCAAGATTCAATGTAAAAATGGGGTCCTTAATTTCTTTCTTTCTTTCTTTTTTTAGACAGCTGTCACCCTGGGTAGAGTACCATGACGACATCATAGCTCACATCAACCTCCAACTCTTGGGCTCAAGTGGTCCTCTTGCCTCAGTTTTTTTTCCCTATTTTTATTTTTATTTATTTTTTTGAGACAGAGTCTCACTTTGTCATCATCAGTAGAGTGCCATGGCATCATATGTAGCCGAGCCACATTAAAGGCTGCCATAACTTTATTCTTGATTGAAACTGTCTCAAGGCCTGCAGGAAGGGATATTCCTTTGAAGACCCTCTGGAGAGATTCGAAAACTACTCTAGTGGAAGGCAGGCACTGAAAACAGAGCATGCAGTGGTCAGGAATTTCCTAGAAGAGACCAAGTAGTGATAAATCAGATAAGGTTAGTGTGCAGCTAAGTTAAAGATTACATCTGTTCTTTACAGATGAATACTTTGTTCTTTGAAGCAAAAAGAAATAAATAAGGCTGACTTTTTTGTGACTTTATTGTATTGTAATTTTAAGAATTATCTGGACCAATTGACTCCAGCTGATCTAAAGTTAGATTATAAATGTGTAGGTGATTATGTGTGTACGTGCAGGATGCTTTATTGTTAGGTACATAAGTGAGTAAGAAATAAACTGGGGTTGCTGCATGCCTGAGCGAGCTACAGCCCTCCCATCCTTTGCACATTCTGACTGCTGACTTTGCCTCTGCGACACTGATCAAAGAACTTTGTGCAACAATTATAGCTCATAGCAACCTCCAATTTTTGGGCTCGAGCAATTCTCTTGCCTCAGCCTCCCTAATTGCTAGGACTACAGGTACCTGCCACAACAGCTGGCTATTTTTAGAGACAGGGTCTTGCTCTTGCTCAGGCTGGTGTCCAACCCATGAGCTTAGGCAATCAACCTGCCTCAGCTTCCCAGAGTGCTAAGATTACAGACGTGAGCCACCATGGGTGGCCCAAAGCTTCATTTCTTTAACCAATGACAAATCAAAGAATTTTTAAACTTATCTATAACTCATAACACTTTATTTCAAGATGTCTTGCCTTTTCAAGTCAAACCAATGTATGCCTTCCATGTATTGATTTATAATTTTACGTGTAATCCCATCACACTAAAAAGTATAAAATTAAATTGTAACCCAACCTTGGTGAGACTATTGCTACCCAGCCAGGTCCATCTGCCCACTGCCCAAGAGAAAGTCAATGTCCAGAGGTAACAGGGTTTACAGCAGAGAAAGAGTTTATTCCTTTAAGTGCTAAGTGGGGAGACAGGAGAGATTTCTCAAATCCTCCTCCCTGAGAATTGAAGGAACAGAATTTTTTTGTTGTTGAGATAGAGTTTCACTATGTCACCCTGAGTAGAGTGCTGCGGCATCACAGCTCACAGCAACCTTTAACTCTTGGGCCTAAGTGATTCTCTTGCTTCAGCCTCCCAAGTAGCTGGGACTACAGGTGCCTGCCACAATGCCCAGCTATTTTTTGGCCCATAGTGGGTTTGAACCTGCCACCTCAGTGTATGTTGCTGGTACTGAAACCACTGTGCTATGGGCACTGAGCCATGGGAACAGAGTTTTTAAAGACATTATGATGGGCAGAGAATTAGCCAATCAGGGTCTTCAAATTGGCTGGTTTCAGGGCAGCATCAGCAGTCCTTTGGTATGGGCCACTGTCTGGGTGGGTCAGCCAATCCACTGGAAGGCGGTTCCTTGAGGTAGGGCTCCAAGACCAGATTAGTCAGTTGCTTGGTTTGGGTGGTTAGTCAATCTGTTGAAATGGAGGACTTGGAAAATAGCTCAAAAACTACCCCTAGGTTCTAAACAGGTGTTGTTATTTATGGAGAAAGTTAAGAATCTTTTCAGCTACCAGATGTGCCCTCTAGAGTAACAATTATAGAGAAGCAACCAAGAGGACGATGCCTACTATCAAGCAAACAAGGGGACAGTGGCCGATTATCATTATTTTAGCTAAGTCTGTTCCTGCCAAGAGTTTGATTATTATAATTATTTTAAGTAGCCTGTTCCCTCATAGAGTTTTGGGGCTCTTACTCTAGTTCTTGCCTTCCTTGTACCTCATTGACAATTTGTAAGGGAGATTTCAAGACCACTTGCTCAAGACTTTTTGGGTGTGGCTCTCCGGACCATGATCATACATATTGGGCTCAGAATAAACCTCTTTAAATTATTTCATAGAGTTTGGGTTCTCTTTCGTTAATAACCATAACCTCAAATTTCTGTGTTCCAGCAACCTTCCTGCCTCAGCCTACCAAGTAGCTGGGACCACCTGTGCACATCACCATGCCCAGTAATTTTTCTGGTTTTGTAGAAACAGGATTTCTTGAACTATGTTTCTCAGGATGGTCTCAAACTCCTGACCTCAAGAAATCCTTTTGTCTTGACGTCCCAAAGTGGGAAGATTACTAGAGTGAGCCATGTGGCCAGTTTAAGTAACCAGTTGATAAGAAAAATTGAATCTGCTGATGTTTTAGCTTAATTGCTATACTGTCTGGATGGGAAAAATAAATCTAAATGAAGTACATATAAAAGTAAGCACTTTCATAAAGTGGCCTTACTTCTTTGTCAGACCTATTCATGAGTCCAGGCATAAAGAATACTTTCTTTGTTCTCTTTGTTAATGGGTTCTACCTTAGTAATTTTAGATCAGACACAGGAGCTAAGTTAAAAAGACCAATTACTGAACTACATCTATCTCCAAAATATACTCTTCTGAAATTCAGGTGACTATTTTTAAAACTTTTTGTTTTATGGCTTAGCACCTGTGGTTACCGCACCAGCCGCATACACAGAAGGTAGGAGGTTCGAACCCAGCCCTGGCCAGCTAACCAACAATGACAACTGCAACAATAAATAGCTGGGCATTGTGGCAGGTACATGTAGTCCCAGCTACGTGGGAGGCTGAGGCAAGAGAATTGCTTGAGCCCAAGAGGTTGCTGTGAGCTGTGATACCATGTTACACTACTGAGGGTGACATAGTGAGACTCTGTCTCAAAACAACAACAACAACAAAAAAAAAAAAACACCTTTTTTTTGAGGCAGAATCTCACTTTGTTATCCCAGGCTAGAGTGCCATGGAGTCATCATAGCTCACAACAACCTCAAACTCCTGGGTTCAAATGATCTTTCTGCCTCAGCCTCCCAAGTAGCTGGGACTATAGGTTCCTGCCATAATGCCTGACTAATTTTTCTGTTTTTAGTAGAGACAGGGTCTTGCTTTGGCTTAGGCTCGTCCCAAACTCCTCAGCCTCCTGCCTCTGCCTCCCAGAATGCTAGGATTACAGGTGTGAGCCACCACCCCAGCCTTTAAAATCTTTTTGTAAAAAAAATTTACATCTTTCAGCCATAGAAAAAAATGGAGGCTTTACATCTTTTGTATTAACCTGGATGAAGTTGAAACACTTAGTAAAGTACCACAAGAATGGAAAAGCAGGGTGATGCCTGTGGCTCAAGGGCAGGGCACTGGCTCCATATGCCAGAGGTGGTGGGTTCAAGCCCAGCCCTGGCCAAAAACTTCAAAAAAAAAATGGAAAAGCAAGTATCTAATGTACTCAATACTAATATGAAGAAAGTATATGAACTAATCCACCCCCACATAAGAGAAAAACTCAATTCAATTCAGGTTGGGGGTGGGGATTGATGTGCTCTCACCTAATGGGCACATTGTAAGGGTATATGACACACCTCCTGGGTTCAGGACAACACTGCAATAGAGACTTTAACTAACAACTACAAACATTGTAACCTAATCATTTTTATTCTCATATTAGTCTGAAATTTAAAAAAAAAAAAAAGAAATTTACATCTATAATGAAAACCTTCACTTATAAGCTATCTGCCTCTGACATCTGGCAGAGAGCAAGGACTAAGTCACTAAAAACTCTTTCAATGGAAAAGGAAGTGGTATAAATTTACATAGCAAGGCTTACCTTTGTTTAAGGGGCTTTTCCTAGCTATCTTGTCTTTTTTTTTTTTTTTTGAGACGGAGCCTCAAGCTATCCCCCTGGGTACAGTGCCATGGCATCACAGCTCATAGCAACCTCCAACTCCTGGGCTCAAGCGAGTCTCCTGCCTCAGCCTCCAAGTAGCTGGGACCACAGGCGC
>CAUYQV010100211.1:0-13388 GCA_963574575.1 Galagoides demidoff | reverse complement strand
AGTTTCATGTTTTACATTTAGGTAGTATGTGACCAATTTTAAGTTAATTTTTGTGAAAAGTGAAAGATCTGTGTTTGGATTTTTTTGCATGTGAATTTCCCATCCAGTTTCCAACACCAGTTGCTGACAAGATTGTCTTTGCTCCATTGTCTGGCCTTTGCTTCTTTGTCAAAGATTAATTGACTACGTTTATGTGGGTCTACTTTGAGCTCTCTTTTCTGTTCCATTGATTTGTCTGTTCTTTCACCAATACCATACTGTTTTGAAGTTTCTGATGAGACATCCTCAAACTCAAAGATTTTTTTTTCCTCTGACAAGTTCAGTATGCTAATAAGCTTCTATTACAGTAACTTTTCTTTCGGTTCTCTCTTAGAATTCCCACCTCTTTATTTACATTGTCCACTTGTTCTCGCATGCCATCTACTTTATCCTTTAGAGCCCTTAGCATATTAATCCAGCTGTTTTAAGTTCTGATCATCCCAATAACTTTATATTATCTGTCTAGTTATAAAGAACAGCCATCTCTTTGTATCCATGGGGATTGGTTCCAGGGCCCACTGTAGATACCAAATCTGAGGATGCTCAAGTCTGTGATATAAAATAGTGTAGTATTTATATGTAACCTACATCCTCCTGTATACTTTAAATCATCTCTAGATTATGTATGATAGTTGATACAACATAAATGCTATGCAAACAGTTTTGCTGTATTCCTTTTTGGTTTGCATTATTTTTTATTGTTATATATTTTTTCCAAATATTATTCATCCAAGATTGGTTGAATTCACAGATGCATAAGTCACCAATACATCTTTTTTTTTTTTGCAGTTTTTGGCCAGGAGCAGGCTTGAACCCACTACGTCTGGTATACGGGGCCAGTGCCCCTACTCCTTTGAGCCACGGGTGCTGCCCTTAGTCACCAATACAAAGGGCCAACTACATGTGGGAAGATGTGGGTTCATAAGTCAAATGTAAATACTATGCTATTTTATACTAGGGACTTGAGAATCCTCAAATTTTGGTATCTACAAGGAGTTCTGGCGCCAATTCTTCTTGATTACTGAGGGACAGCTGTACTTGAGAATTGCTAGGAGAGTAGATTTTATTTTGACTTTTTTTTTTTTTGAGACAGAGTCTCAAGCTGTCACCC
Source organism: Galagoides demidoff (assembly GCA_963574575.1). Taxonomy (NCBI): domain Eukaryota; kingdom Metazoa; phylum Chordata; class Mammalia; order Primates; family Galagidae; genus Galagoides; species Galagoides demidoff. The sequence goes on along the minus strand of CAUYQV010100211.1, from coordinate 12,238 downwards.
TGTGTAGAGTGCTGTAGCATCACAGCTCACAACAACCTCCAACTCTGGGGCTTAAGCAATTCTCTTGCCTCAGCCTCCCAAGCTGGGACTACAGGTGCCCACCACAACACCCACCTATTTTTTTTTTTTTTTTGGCTATAGTTGTCATCATCGTTGTTTGGGCTGGATTCGAACCCGCCGGCTCCAGTGTATGTGGCTGGCACCCTAGCCACTTGAGCTATAGGCATCGAGCCAAGAGAGTAGATTTTAAATGAAATGTTCTCACCATGAAAAAAAATTACAAGTGAGGTAATGGATATGTCAAGGTGCTTACTTCAGTCATTCCACAATGTATATGTATATCAAAATATCATACTATACATCATAAATATATACGTTTTTTATTGTCAGTTAAAAACAAATGAATTAGGTTAAGAATAGTGACTTAAACCTATAAACCTAGCACTCAGGGAAGTCAAAATAAGAGGATTACCTGAGGCCAGAAGTTTAGGACCACCTAGGGCAACCTAGCAAGACCTCATCTCTATAAAAAAAAAAAAATAGGGGAGTTGACCGGGGCTCCAAACGGTAGGGCATTGGCCCCAAATGCCAGAGGAGGTGGGGTCAAACCCAGCACAGGCCAAAAAAATAAAATAAAAGCATGTTTATTTGAGCCATTTAGGGGTGAATTCCTGCCAGGACCCTCTCTTAAATAGACATTTTACAAAGTGGCAGTGTAGCTGTCACTTATTATAGGGATAAGTCATAATTTATTTATTCATTTCTTCATTGAGAGAGATTTATCATAATTTCAACTGAATTATTTATTACAAATAACAGTATAATGAACATCCTTGTGTTGGGGTATGTATATGTGTGTGTATACTCTTGCAAGTATTTCTGTAGGGGAGATTCCTAAGATTGAAATTGCTTGAACAGAAGGCATACATATTTTGAATTTGTTATTTTCCGTTCCCTACTGTTCATAAATTAAATCAACTTCTCTACCTGGAACATACTTAACACCTAATAAACAGCAAAAAAAGCTATAACCCACCTGTAATCCTAGCACTGTAGGAGGCCGAGGTGGGTGGATTGCTTGAGCTCATGAGTTTGAGACCAGCCTAACCAAAAAGCCAGACCTCATCTCTACTAGGAAAAAAAAAAAAAAAAACTGAGGCAAAGGATCGCTTGAGCCCAAGAATTGGAGGTTGCTGTGAGCTATGATGATGCCACGGCACTCTACCCAGGACAATAGCTTGAGACTCTGTCCCAAAAATAATAAAAGAAAAAGCTATGGCCATGATACATTTAAAAAGCAAGGCTCTTTACTCAAATATGCATGTTTAGACCCTTAATCCAAAGAAATGGATATATTAAAATCTAAAAATAAAGTAAGTCTTTATAAAGGAGTTTCCGAATCTTACAGCTATTCAGACGATGTAATCCCTCAATCAGCTTTATTCCAAGGAAAGAGAACAATTTCTGACTGTTTTAACTAATCTGACCAGAAAAGGTTTCAGTCGTTCCCAAGTGTATTATATTAAGCACATGATTAACAATATAATTCAAAGAGCGTTCTGATGCTGAGTTTTAGAGTACATTCACATAATCCACAACTTCTATCTGTGCGATGCAAATACCGACATGTCTGCTGTCACGGTCTAGGTTTAATATCTCAAAAGCACAAATAAGTTCCAAAGAGGCAAGACAGATGTTCCATCAACAGGACATGGTTTACCACTGGCACACCCATCCTATGGAATGCTGTGCTGCAGCTTTAAAATATACTTCTTCAGTTATTACTGACTTTGAGCATCTTTCATGTTTGGGGATTTTTTTACCCTCTCTCTACTTTCTTATGTGAATTATCTGTTCATATCCTTTGCCCATACTTCTGTTAGGTTGCCTTTTTCATCCACATGTAGAATGTGCACAGTTATATGGATATTCGTTATTTGTTATGTGTGTAACACATATTTACTCCCATTCATTTGATTGTCTTTCAGTTTTATTCGTGGTATTGTACAGTGCTGCCATCATGTAATCAAATGATTCATCTATCAATATGGCTTTTCACCTTTTTACATCTTCTAAAAATAATAGACTCTTTAGGGGGAGTGGCTTTTTTATTTTTGCCTTTTGTTTTAGTCGTTGCTGTTTTAGAAATAGGGTCTCACTTTTTTACCCTGGAGTTGAGTGCTATGACACTCAACTACAGCTCACAGCAACCTCAAACTCCTAGACTCAAGTGACCCTCATGCCTCAGCTTCCAGCATAGCTGGGACTACAGGGTGCCCTCAATATAGCCGGCTAATTTTTTTTTTCCATTTTAGTAGAGATAGGGTCTTGCTCTTGCTCTGGCTAGTCTCCAACTCCTGACCTCAAGAGATCTTCTTACCTCAGACTCCCAAAATGCTAGGATTACAGGTGTGAGCCAATGTCCAACGACTTCTATGTTTTTAATACCACTTCTATTAATATTTCTGTGTAGTAAGAAGTAGAAATTTAATGTCTCCTTCCAAATGGAAGGCCAATCATCCTAATATCTTTCTTTCTTTCTTTTTGAGACAAAGTCTCACTATGTTTCCCTTGGTAGAGTGCTATGCTGTCACAGCTCACAGCAATCTCCAACTCCTGGGCTTAAGCGATTCTCTTGCCTCAGCCTCCGAAGTAGCTGGGACTACAGGCGCCCGCCACAACACCCGGCTATTTTTTTGTTGCAGTGGCAGTGGTCATTGTGGTTTAGCTGGCCTGGGCTGGATTCAAACCCACCAGCTTCAGTGCATCTGGCTGGCGCAGTAACCTCTATTACAGCTACAGGCACTGAGCCTATCCTATTATCTTTCACAGAACCCCCAGTGAATGTCTTCTCATCTTCCATTAATTTTGGTCATGCCCATCTGTAGACCAGTCACTCTGGACAGGGTGATTGGATGTGCTTAAGTCAACCAAGGCAGTAACTGGAGCTAAAGATAGGGTCAGTTCCTCTCAACTCATTTCAATAAGGCTGAATGAATGAAAAGTAATAACTGAAATAAATTTCGAGAAACTGCTCCTCAAAGAGGGTGCAATAAATGCTGGGAGAAAAAAAAACAGATGTTCCCCTGTGTAACCTTATAACTTACTCCACTGCTTATCTACATTCACTCATTTCTCTAATCCTACATCAAAGTTGGTGATATGCTTTATGACATCCTGTCATACCAGGTAGCAAAGAAGATAACAAAGACAATTATAGTTGTGCCAAAGGCAATTTTGACCAAGATAGGACAATTTGAGTCTCATTAAGGATAATAATTGTAATGAATTGAAACCCTTAAATATGTTTCAATCCATGGGTTCATAATGGCTTAAAAACAAACAACTACAGCATTCTCTTCTTATCTGTGTTTTGCTTTTGTGGTTTCGCTCTCTCTTTTTTTTTTTCTTGTTAAAGCAGGTCCAAACCAGGTTTGAACCCACTGCCCCTGGTACATGGGTCTTGTGGTTTCTTACTGTTGGCCAATTGAAATCTGAAAATATTAAATGGACAATTTCAGAAATAAACAATTCCTAAATTTTAAATTGTGTGCATTCTGAGTATAACATGATTAAATCTCTCACTGTCCTGCTCCATCCCCCTGGGACATTAATCCCCTCTTTGTCCAGCAAATCTACACTGTCCACCAGTTAGTCACTTAGGCGCCAACTGGATTATCAGATCTGCTGTGGCCGGTATCACAGTGTTTGTGTTCAAAGAACCTTTATTTTACATAATAATGGCCCAATACACAAAAGTAGTGATGAGAGTAATTTGTAAAATGCTTCCTTTGAGTGAAAGGGTGAAAGTTCTAGACATAATAAGAAAAAAAATTATATGCTGAGGTTGCTTTGAATCTTCTATCTGTGAAATTATGAAGAAGGAAAAAGAAATTTGTCCTAGGCCAGGTGCAGTGGCTCACACCTATAATCCTAGCACTCTGGGAGGCTGAGGCAGGTAAATTGCTTGAGCTCAGAAGTTGGAAACCAGTCTGATCAAGAGTAAGACCCTGTATTATTATAGGGTATATTGTGTATTATGTGTATATATAGTGTATTATTATACTTGGTTTATTATTAATTATTGTTAATTTCTTACTATGCTTAATTTATAAGTCAAACTTTACCATAAGCATATATGCATAGGAAAAAACAGTGTGTGTGTGTATGGTTCAGTACCATCTCCGGTTTCAGACATCTATGGGGGTCTTGGAACTTATCACCCCCTGGAATAAGGGGGCACTACTGTGAATGGTCACTTTGAAGGATGAAAAGCAGCTACTCAATAGCTTAAAACTTGTAAATATGGGACTGAGAAAGCGTTTTTCTTGCCTTTCCTGTATGAACTATTCCCCTGGATATAAGGAAATGCTATAGAAGTCTAGATACAGTTGTATGATTTTGCAAATATACTAAAGACTATTGAATTATATCTTTTTATTTTGAGCCAGAATCTTGTTCTGCCATTCTGGCTAGAGTGCCGTGGTGCCTCTGCCTCCCAAGTAACTGGGACTACAGGCTTGTGCCATCATGCTCAGCTAATTTGTCCATTTTGGGTGGAGACGGGATCTCATTCTTGCTCAGGCTATTCTCAAATTCATGAGCTCAAGTAACTTAGCCTCCTGCCTTAGCTTCCCAAATAGCTGGGACTACAGGTGCCACCACAATGACTGACTAATTTCTTCTATTTTTTTTAGAGACAGGGTCTCTCCCTTGCTAAGGCTTGTCTCGACTCCTGAGCTCAAGGGAATCTCCTGCCTCAACCTCCCAAAGAGCTAGGATTACAGGCATAAGCCACCATGCCCAGCCAAATTATACCCTTTAAATCAGGGGTCCTCAAACTTTTTAAACAGTGGGCCAGTTCACTGTCCCTCAGACTGTTGAGAGCCGGACTGTGGGCCCTGGGATGAGCCAGTTGCCAAGCAGGACAGGCAGCAGCGGCAAAAACACCTGGTGGTCCAGATAAATGTCCTAAGTAGGCTGCATGTGGCCTGCGGGCCATAGTTTGAGGACGCCTGCTTTAAACAGATGAATTCTGTGTTATATGAATTATATCTCAGTAAAGTGTGTGTGTGTGTGTGTGTGTGTGTGTGTGTGTTTTTAAGTCAAGAGAGCAGATACTTTGTGGAAAAGGAAAAGGACTGAGTTTGGATGGGACATTTAGAGGGGTTTGGGGTAGCTGAAAAGAAGGTTCCATTTTTTGACCTAGGTGGTAACTACAAAGATATTCTTTTTTCGTTTCTCTATTTGTTTTTGAGGAAAAGGAAAGAGAAATTTATTACTTCGTTGGCAAAGAAAGAAACTGGCAGACTATGATCTCAAAATCTAGATTCTCTTTACAATAATTTGTTTTATACATTTTTATTAAACTGTTTTTTTTTTTATTTTTCAGTAAGACGTTAAGGAAAATAAGCCACTCAAGGCAAAAGCGTGGGTGTCTCCTCAATGTGCCTCTCAGAGCCCTGGGGTGCTACATGAACGGGCTGTCCCTGATATCATTCAGCTCAGTGAAGTGATGTGGGTGGTTTGTTGCAATCCGTGGGCGGATGGCAACCAGAGGCAGGTTTGTGGTGAACTTGGGCTCCACAAAAGGGTTGTAACTGACTCAGAACTGAACTTCAGACTTCTCCAAGAGAAGCTGACAAGACTATGTCTGTGTTGCCTGAAAACAGGAGCCCAGAGTCTAATCCCTTAGAATTTCCTTGGCGATGATGAGATGAGCAACAATGGTTGCATTTTTTTTTTTATACTTCTCTTGTGCTGGAGAAGGTTTTGCTCAACTAAAAAGCAGCTGTAGATTCCATTTATATGAGGTACCTAGACTAGGCAAATTCAGAGCCAAAAATTAGATTAGTGGCTACCAGGGGCTGGGAGCAGCAGGGGGATAGAGCGTTATTGTCTGATGAGCACAGAGATTCTGTTTGGGGTGATGAAGAAGTTCTAGGTATGGATAGTGGTGGTGGTCACACAACACCACTGCTTAAAGAGTTTGAGGACCCCTGATTTAAAGGGTGCATCTAAATGTACCTAATGCCACTCACCCATGCCCTGTAAAACAATTAAAATGATAAATTCTGCGTTGAGTATCTTCTACCACAATACACAATAATACCAAAAAAAGAAAAAAAACTATACAGAAAAGAGAAGGAACTCACTATACAACTTACCAAACTAATTGAAGAAAAATATAAAATTCTTGAAAAGATTAAGCATATTAAAAGAGATTAAGATGGCCCGGGATTATCCTTAAAAGGTGCCAGCTTCCTAAAGACTCAAGGGGAACAGCAAATCTGAAAGCCATTGATGAAAAGCTGAACTGGTCCAACTCTATACTCTGTGGCAAAGCAGATCTTACAGAAAAAGAACTGAAAAAAGGGAGACCTGGCTCGGCGCCCGTAGCACAGTGGTTGTGGCATTAGCCACATGCACTGAGGCTGGTGGGTTCGAACCCGGCCCGGGCCACCTAAAGCAACGATTGCAACTGCAACAAAGGATGGCCGGGCATTGTGGTGGGCGCTTGTGGTCCCCGTTGCTTGGGAGGCCGGGGCAAGAGAATCGCTTGGGCCCGGGATTTTGAGGTTACTGTGAGCTGTGGCACTAAGGCACTCTACCGAAGGCGGCACAGTTGGGAGTCTGTCTCAAATAAATAAATAAATAAGAGAAACCTGGACAATGGATTGTTGTCATTATCAGGTTAAAGACATAACAGATTAAAATCCAGGCAGTCACCCAGCTTTTTCTTCTGGCAGAGTATTCTCCAACATGGTTCTTCACCCTGGGGTCAGCCTTCCTTGGAGAGCAGATCTTTTTTTCTTTTTCTAGAGCAGATCTTTCCATTCTTCTCCATTCAGATGCTTCATTCTTTTTCTTTCTTTCTTTTTTTTTTTTTTTGAGATACAGTCTCATTTCATCGCCCTGGATAGAGTGCCTTGGCGTCATAGCTCACACCAACCTCAAACTCTTGGGCTCAAGCGATCCCCTTGCCTTGGGTTTTTATTTTTAGTGGAGACAGGGTCTCACTCTTGCTCAGGCTGGTCTTGAACCAGCGAGCTCAAGCGCTCCACCTGCCTCAGCCTCCCAGAGTGCTAGGGTTACAGCCCAGAAGCTTCATTCTTCTGACTTGCAGGAGTCCAGGGTTCCACAAAACCAATTGGATATCCGAGTAGGGAAAGAGAAAGATTTGTTTTAAGGAATCGTGGTCACACGATTGTAAAGGCTGGCAAGTCTGAAATTTCTAGAGCAGGCCAGCAAGCCCTGGGAGCTCCGGCCTGCTGCACACTCACTTGGGTGAATGTTTTGTGTTCAGTATTTTAAAAGGATGCTGTTTGTCTACCTGCTGGGTACACACACTCACAAACATGCTCAGGGAAGATTTGATGTGGTTTTGAGTCTGGAATGTGCAGACAGGAGAAACTGAGTGTAAACTCAGACAGGGTTAGACACTAGAGCCTTGAGGCAGAATTGCTTGCATTTCAGAAATCCTCAGTCTTTGCTCTTAACCTGTAATTCCAGCACTTTGAGAGGCTTACCCATGTTACCCAGAGTAGTAAGTAGCACTTTATCCAAAGGCTCTAAAGTCTGCTTGTTAGAGTGTAAGTCACATCTAACAAATACCTTCGCAGCAACATGGTGTTTGGCCAAAACAACCAGGCACCTTAGGCCACCAAGTTGACACATAAAATTAGGCATCACAAGCCTCATTGTCCAATTCACAGACCTTTGCAGACATCTTCCCTGGAAAGCATCCATGGCTCACCAAATGACTCCGCCTGTCCTGCAGCAGCAGTGAGACATTTCTATCCACTCGAATGTTTCCCTCTTCTTTTTCTTTTCTTTTCTTTTTTTTTTTTTTTTGAGACAGGGTCTCACTATATCACCCTCAGTAGAGTACGTGGCATCACAGCTCACAGCAACCTCTAACTCTTGGGCTTAAGCGATTCTCTTGCCTCAGCCTCCCAAGTAGCTGGGACTACAGGTGCCCACCACAATGCCCAGCAATTTTTCGGTTGTAGTTGTCATGGTTGTTTAGCTGGCCCGGGCTGAGTTCAAACCCTCCTGCCCTGACGTATGTGGCCGGCGCCTTAACCACTGACCTACAGGCACTTTTTTTCTTCTTTTTCCATGTACTGTTTCACTCCACCGTCCTAATATCCTGAAGCTGTTATTGAACTAAAGACTTTTTTGAGTCTCTTTTTAAAATTAATTTTGAATTGTTACTTCCTTTTAGTTAGGAAATTGCTGTCACTTACGTGATTATATTTTTAGGAAAATGAAAGATTTACAGAAGAATTGTGATTCTCGTGGTCGTGTTTTGTAAATAAAGTCCTTGGCTTACTGCTGCTTTTCTAGTTCCCACGACCATGGCTGGCATTCAACAGGAAAGAGTTCAATAAACATCTGTTGAATAAAGCTGTTAATAAGGGAAATTAGGAACAATCCACACCGTTCTTGCACTCTTAAGATCAATTTTAATTTGTCACAATACACCATTCAGAATACATTTGTACTAAATCTTTTTTTTTTTTTTTTTTGAGACAGAGTCTCAAGCTATCCCCCTGGGTAGAGTGCCGTGGCTTCACAGCTCACAGCAACCTCCAACTCCTGGGCTCAAGCGAGTCTCCTGCCTCCGCCTCCCAAGTAGCTGGGACCACAGGAGCCCACCACAGCACCCAGCCATTTTTTGGTTGCAGCCATCATTGTTGTTTGGTGGGTCCGGGCTGGATTCGAACCCTCCACCTTAGGTGTATGTGGCTGGCGCCTTAGCCACTTGAGCCACAGGCGCCAAGCAATTTGTACTAAATCTTATCAGTTATCGACTCTTCTGTGTTTCTTTGTGCAGCTGGGCCTGTTTGTTTTCTTGTGCTGCCTTTGTCCTGGTTGGTACCAGAGTTAAGCCATGTATGTACAATGAGTCTCAGAGCTTCCCATTTAACCTGTTCTCTGCAAAGGATTGGAATGATCTGTTCCCTGACTACTTGAGAGAACTCCTAAAGCGTTTGGGCCATATGGCTTTTTGTGGGTACTTCTTGGATAATCATCTCAATCTCTTTTTTGGTTATTTGTCTATTCAGGTTTTCTACCTCTTGCAGATTCAATTTTGAAATTAAAGCCATAGATTTTCTTCTCTGTTCCCACTCTGTGGGTTTTACTGTGTAGTGGCTCCTTTTGTTAAGAGCTACACGTCTCTTTTTATTTTTAAGGTAGGTAGAGTTGGGGGTGGCTCTTTCTATCCTCGGTTTCTAATTGTATCACACTGTGATCACTGCACGTGGCCTGAGATGGTTGAGCTTTTCTTTTCCATCAAGTATTTGCTTCCCAAACTTTTGGGTGTTGCGGCAAAGGTAGAAAACATTACTTGTACATCTCATTGTTGTAAACTAGGAGGGATTCAGAGCCGCAGACAGGATTGTGGAAGGACTCAGGCCAGGGTCCCTGAACCTCCGGCCTATCTCTGCCCCTCTCAGACGCCCACGCATGCTCTGCAGGTCGGGAATCTCTGGGAGCTCTGGCCTGCTGCCCATCACTTTGGTGAATGTTTCTCATTCAATATTTTAAAAGGATGCTATTTCTCTACTTGCTGGGTACACACACTCACACACATACACATACATAATTTACATATACATTTGGATAAGATTCTGTCATTTCAGATCCCCTCTAGCTACTGCCTTCGATCTGTTATTTCCTTAGGGATTACATGCTCTTCTCTTCCTTTCAGAGGTGAATACTATCCTGCAGTTAGATTTATCATGCACTTTGTTGTGTTTTAACTACCATACAGGTATCCTGACTCAATGTGTAGGATTCTTCTGCCTTTGTAAACGTTATATATGTGTAAATGATACTGAAAGCATTTTTTGGCAATTTGCTTTCTTCCCTGAAATGCAGTTGTTACAAATGCAACACTCCATTTGTGAAAGTCATTCCCATTCTGGATGTACAGCTCAAGTTTAATCATAGTCTAATCATAGGTTCTTTCATAGTAGTCTGTTTGTTTGTTTACTTATTTATTTAAGAGACTGGACTTCTTACTCTGTTATCCAGGCTGGAGCACAGTGACACAATCGTAGTTCACTGCAATCCTTCCACCTCAACCTCCCAAGTAGTTGCCACTACAGGTGCACAACCCCATGCTTTGATAATTTTTTTATTTTTTATTTTTTCAGAGATGGGATCTTGCTATGTTGCACAGGTTGGTCTGCTACTTCTGGGTTCAAGGGATGATGCCACCTCAACCTCTCAAAGCGCTGGGATTACAGGTTAAGCCACTGCACCTGGCTCAGTCTTTTTATTAATAGAATCCAAGTTAGGCCAGGTGCGATAGCTCATGCCTATAATTCTAGCCTTTTGGGAGGCTGAAGTGGGTGTATTTCTTGAGTTCACAAGTTTGAGACCAGTGTGAGCAAGAGCAAAACCCCGTCTCTACTAAAAATAGAAAAACTAGTGTTGTGCTGTGCACCTGTAGTCCCAAAAATTATAAGTGTGACAATAGCAGTTGTTGGTGAAGATGTTGGGCCACAGGATGTATGATGTACCCTTGGAGGGAATGTAATTTGGTATGCTCATTGGAGAGCAATTTGGTATTATCTAGATGAGTTATGGATTCAAAGTAAGGCCTAGGATTCTACTCTGAGACATTTACTTTAGAGAAACTCACCACAGGAAATCTGCAAGACTTGGACAAGAGTTTTCATAGCAGATTGTAAAAGTGAAAAATTAGGAATATGGGTGGGGCCCTGCGGCTCATGCCCGTAATCCTAGCACTCTGGGAGGCTGAGGCAAGTGGATTGCCTGAACTTGCAAGTTTGAGACCAACCTAAGCCAGAGCAAGACCCCATCTCTAAAAAAATATATATATATAGCTGGGCATTGTGGCAGGTGCCTATAGTTCTGGCTTCTTGGGAGGCTAACGTGGGAGAATCACTTGAGCCCGAGAGTTTGAGGTTGCTGTGAGCTGTGATGTCACAGCACTCTACCAAGGGTGACAATGTAAGATTCTGTCTCAAAAAAGAAAAAAATTAGGAATATACATTAGAAATATACATCCATAGGAAAATGGGTAACTAACTTGGATTTTATTCATTTATTTGTATTTTTGAGACAGAGTCTTATTCTGTCATCCTGGGTAGAGTGCCATGGCATTATAGCTCACAGCAACCTCAAACTCTTGAGCTCAAGGGATCCTCTTGCTTCAGCCTGCCAAGCAGCTGGAACTACAGGCACATGCCACCATGCCTGTCTAATTTTTCTGTCTTTGGTAGAGATGGGGGTCTAGCTCTTGCTCAGGCTGGTTTTAAACGACCAAGGTCAAGGGATCCACCCACCTTGGCCTGCTAGAGTGCTAGGATTATAGGTGTGAGCTACCACACACCTAGCCTCCTTATCAGTATTTTGTGTTTTCTTGATTTGTAAGAGTTCTTCATGTAATCTGCCTGCCTGCTAATCCTTGTGGGTTATATTTGTTACAAGTATTTCCTTTCACATTGTAACTTCTCATTTTCTTATGATGCCCTTTAATAAGCAAAAATTCTTTCATGTTAATGTAAGTGAAATTATCAATCTTTCCCTTTTTGGTTTGGGTTTTTGGCATTCTTTTGCTCTGTACAAGACCATAAAAATATTTTCACCAGCCTGAACAAGAGTGAGACTCCATCTCTACCAAAAATAGAAAAAGTGTAGATGACCTAATACAAGGTAGGGGGAATGAAGGGATGAGGGAGGAAATGGGGGGGGTCATGGTGTATGGCACACCTCTTGGGGGCAAGACACAATTACAAGAGGGACTTTACCAGATGAACGCAATCAATCTAACCTAATTCTTTGTACCCTCAGTAAATCCCAAACAACAACAACAAAAAAAAAAAAAAGAAAGAAATGAAAATAGAAAAAGCTAGCCAGGTGTAGTGGCAGGTGCCTTTAGCCACGGGTACTTTGGAGGCTGAGGCAAGAAGATCTCTTGAATCTAAGAGTTTGAGGTAATTATGAGCTAGATGATACCATGGCACTCTACCCAGGGCAACAGAGTGAGACTCTGTCTCAAAAAAAAAAAAAATTGCTTTTCATTTTGGGTTCTTCTATGGAATTTATTGTTTCTATTTTTTTTTTTTTTTTTTGGAGATAGAGCCTCAAGCTATCCCCCTGGGTAGAGTGCCATGGCATCACAGCTCATAGCAACCTCCAACTCCTGGGCTCAAGCGAGTCTCCTGCCTCCGCCTCCCAAGTTGCTGGGACTACAGGT